>JAOXJP010123555.1:0-13787 GCA_025762735.1 Platanus orientalis | reverse complement strand
TGGTAAAGTCTGTGGGTGTTGTACCACAGACCTGGGTTCAAAACCCGTCTTCACCTACTAATAAATTAACCACTAACGTGTTTACTTATATAAAAAAAAGTTCGGAGAAAAAGTTTTGTGAACCATCTAAAAGCTCAACTATCTAGATTTACCCATCTGAAACAAGTCTCTATTTCAATGTCAACACCCCCCCCCCCCCCACACACACACAAAATGTAGATTTTGAAGGAAAGAATTGAGAAATTCAAGCTCAACATATTTCCAAGAAGTGTTCCATCCAAAGCATCTAGCATATTTGTTCTCGCTTGATTGGACCTTTGAAATAGGAATGCAGTAGACAAGCTTGGTGGAGGTAAAATTCTTGTTTTCATAGGATTCTTGTAGATACTTAAAGAATGCCATGATTCTGTTAAGAAGGTCCTTATGGTCTGATGAGTTCCACTAGAGGGTTTGGTTGAGTAAAGTTTTCAAGTACATTCACTCAGAGGAATTCAAAGACCTCAGGCAGTTAGTAGTTGGTGTAAGATAAGTGCCAAAATAGTGTGTTCTGTAACTAAATGGTTAGGATGTGTTATCTATTCCATTCAAGGGGCTTGTATTTGGGTCAAATGGAGGATTAAGTTTTGATTGAATGAATATTGGGACTTGTGGGTGAGGAGTGCTGGACTGGGTTTGTATACTAGGAGAATTGATTGAGAAAAAGGAATCTAATCATATATACAGAAGTTTCTTAACTATTTTTTTGCAAGAATGAATTCTGAGAAGAGATGGAGAAGATTATTCTTTGCATATATTTGACGGCTCAAGCATTTCCCCTTTTCATTTTCCAGTGCATTAGTCCCTTAGTAGACTGTGTAGTGGGTAAATATGGATTTGATTAAGAATTTAAAGTTTCTATTTTAGGGCCCTTTAGTTTTGCATATTTTGTTTTCTTAACATACTCATATTTCAAAGGCTTCGACCGAAGTAAGTTTAAATCACATTTCTAGATACTATGAATTGGCTTCTAGACTTGGCATTGACATTGACCTTCAAAATGTTTGATGTTAAGTGTTGGGGTGGTCTAATGTCACATGGATCTTTGGATGATGCTATTAATATGAAAAAAAATTGGATGATGCACTGTTGAGCTTCTCCCTAATTCTGACAACCTTTTAGACTTATAAGATGAAGACTATATGGGGCTTGGTTAGAATAACATTTGGAAGGAAGCTTGCTACATTAAGTAGAACAATCTTTGTAAGTCAAGGTGACTGCATAGATCATCTTTTTACACTTTGACCCATGCAAAGCAAACATTAATTGCTTTGCCCTGGTAATACAATCACTTCTATAACAAAGTTTAGTTGAATGAAAGATGGTTGATTGACCCCCAAAGAGGTTGATAACTAGGCATTATGAATATATGCTTATAGACTGATCAGATGCTCGAATTTGGATAAGCTTTTTATGAGCAAGCATGATGTTATCACAATCTGCACCACCCATTAGAGAGTGGATTGGGGATAGACAAGATTGATATTTCAAAACTAAGCATACACGAGCCAATTTCACAACTAATGAGGGTTTGCCTAAGCTTATCCTAAAATCTAAGGTTTTGGGTTCAACTTGAGCTCAGATAGGACCAAAATATCCTACGCTATATGTTTGGATCCTAAGCTTAAGAGATGAGCATAACATACTATCTTGTAGGACCTGGGGCCATATCTTGCATGAAAAGCGAGAGTGACACCTTATAACTAGTATAACTAATCTCAACTCAATTCAACTCAACTTAGCAAAGCTTTAGTCGTTTTGGGGTTGGCTATATAAATCATATTCTGTATATTCTACTCTATATAAGGCCATATCTTCTATTAAATCGTAAACACTCGTCTCTTTTTTCGCTACTTCAATTCGTCATTTTGGCCTTCACATTGTCCATTTAATGCCTTCAACTTGCACCGTATTACTCCTCACTAGTGGAATCATTGGTCTTCTTTGCATATGACCAAACCATCACAATTGTCTTTCTCTCCTCTTGTCACCTTCTGTTGCTACCCATAATGATGTAGCATGCATGTAGGATAGTGAGTGTGTGCTCAAGTGATAGGAATAAAATTGATAAAGTAATAGAGAAAAATAAACAAGATTCCTCGCAAGTTCACATGCTAATTTAGGCAATTCTTCAAATTAGGTTCATATGCAATAAAGGAATTAGGGCTTACAAAAATTAATATACAAGTAAAGACCTAATTAACATACTTGGATTATCAATAAAATACAAAAAATTAATAATGAGGCTAGTGCAGGTTAAACCAGAAAGTATCTAAATTAGGCAAAAAAATCAGAGAAATTGGCCAAATAATTTTAGGAATGATCTGAGAGGTCTAGAGATGGGTTTAATAATATATTTATTATTAACTAGTCTTGGATTGCTTATGCCTACATGCATGCTACAAGAGAGTCGTCTCCAGCTGTGCCTTCCCCTTTTCCTCTTCCTGTTCCCGCTTTTATTTTTTATTCAGGTGCTCGTGATGAAGGGGAGAGAGAGTACTCCAGGTTTATTCAAGAAAGAAGAAGGTGCCCCCATAGATGCTCCTCTTGTTCCCCACTAGGATGTCTCTTTGGATCTACCTGATCCAGGTAATTGCAGTTCGGAAGGGTGTCAGATCCTATGTGAAATATCTTTTGGCTAACTTTGTGTCACATTAGTCATTATCTCCGTCCTATCATAGTTTTGCTCTTGCTTTGTCCTCTATGTTTGTGCCTCGCAGTGTTGCAGAAGCCATTTTTCAACCACTTTGGAAGATTGCTATGCATAGGAAATGACTGCTCTTGAAAAGAATGGCACTTGGGATCTGGTTGATTTTCCTTACAACAAGGTTCCTGTTGGGTGTAAATGGGTTTACACGGTGAAATTGAAACCTGATGGTTTTGTCGATTGTTATAAGGCTCGTTTGGCTGTTAAGGGCTACACCCAAACCTATGGGATTGATTACCCGGAGACGTTTGCACCTATGGCCAATTAAATTCTATTCAGGTACTTCTCTCTGTTGCAACTAACAAGGGGTGGCCCCCTCCACCAATTTGATGTCAAGAATGCTTTCCTACATAGTGATCTAGTTAAGGAGGTGTACATGAGGCTTCCACTGGGTTTCTTTCCTTCCTCAACTAAAAGGAAGGTGTGTTGGTTGAAGAAGGCTCTCTATGGTCTCAAGCAATCCCCTTGGGCTTGGTTTGAATGTTTTCGTCTTGTTATTCTTCAGTTTGGATATTGTTAGAGCCAGACTGATCACACTTTGTTTCTCAAGCGTATTGGTGGTGATCGTCTTACTGCCTTAATTGTTTACGTGGATGACATTATTGTCACGGGTAATGATCCCATTGAGATCTCTCAGTTAAAACTACGGTTGACACAGGAGTTTGAAATTAAAACTTGGGGCCTCTACGCTATTTTTTGGGTATCGAAGTAGCTCGGTCCAAGAAGGGTATTTTTGTTTCCCAACAGAAGCATACTCTGGATCTTCTAGCTGAAATTGGTTTGACAACTTGCAAACTCATTGATACTCTTATTGAGCCTAATCATCATTTTACTGTAGATGTGGGTGACAGACTCATTGATGCTTGCAGGTATCAGTGTCTTATCGGTTGTCTTATTTATCTCACTATTGCCAGACCAAACATTACTTACGTGGTCAGTGTTGTGAGTCAGTTTATGCATGCCCCTACTACTATGCATCTTGATGCCGTGTATCGTATTCTCCGTTATCTCAAGAATAGCCATGGTGCTAGTCTTTTATACTCTCGAAAGTCCGTCTTGTGTATTGAAGGGTATACTGATGCCGATTGGGCTGGTTCTATCACTGATTGTCGCTCTACTTCTGGCTATTGCACTTTTGTGGGTGATAACCTTATTACTTGGAGAAGCAAGAAATAGTCTTTTGTTGCCCGCTCCCAGTGCTGAGGCTGAATTCCGTTCTATGGCTCACGGTGTTTGTGAGATTTTGTGGTTATGTCTTCTTCTCTCTGAGCTTGGGTTTCCTACCACCTCTCTTATCCGCCTCTATTGTGATAACAAGGCTGCTATTAGCATCTCCTACAACCCATTGCAACATGATCGCACTAAGCACATTGAAGTTGATTGCCATTTTATCCGGGAAAAACTTCTTACTGGCATCATTTGTACTCCGTTCGTAAAAACTGGTGATCAACTTACCGTATTTACGAAGGGTCTTAACTGTGACTTGTTTACTTCGTTACTTTGCAAGCTGGGTCTCTTTGATATCTACCACCCAGCTTGAGGGGGAGTGTAGGCGTATATGTATGGGTATAATGGGTATATTGAATATAAGGGTATTTTTGTAACCCTAGTAGATAAATAAAAGATCGTATAGAGTAGTGTATGATAACACTATTCTTCTCCATGCGTTTTTCTCTTCTTCTTCTTCTTCTTCTCTTTTTACTCTCTTAATCTAACTCATCTTCAAACTATACAAGCCAACTAGTACCAGGTGTGATCAGGTTCACTTAATTCACTCAGACCCCAACCAAGTAAAAACTAGTTGGAAACTAGCTTTGATAGCAAAAATTGATGCAGTACAACTCACAAGGACAGACCCACTATAGCTTCACCTCAAACACTTGGTAGGCACACTAGTGTACATGCACATAACAAGTCCAAAAAGGGTCTTATCAGTACCCATATTTTGAAATAAACTTTTTGAAGAAGCAAACTTGTTCTTGTTCTCTCCATCGGCTGAGATTCCCATGATTGGTTCTTCTCTTGGTTTACCTACAAGAGACAAAGGTTGGTGATTTGCTCAGGTATCTGTCCCTTGTCTTCTTCTTCCTCATCTTCTTCTTTTTTATATTTTTTTACTGGTTTCTCTTGAACTCTGGCTGTCCACAGTCAAACCCATCCCCATCCTCTTTCTTCAACCACCATAAACCATTCCCTTCACTCCATTTCTTCATTACATCATCCAACCACCTGTTCACATCATTCCCTCACCATATTTCAGCCTATGTTAACCTCCATCTATTTGGCTACCTCCCTCTCTACGCAGAAATATTTTAAACCCCATTCAAGAAGTCATACAGCTGCTGCCAGATTTTCCAGCAACACCTGGACTGGATTTTTGTTTAATTTTGAAGAGGGAAATAGCTTCATATACCTATGGTTACACCTGGGCGTTTCAACTTTGAAGTTTTGGTGTTTGGAGACCAGTGAACTACCCAACCCTACGGTCAGATTTATGGGTTTGGAAATATTGGTTTGGTCTTTGTAGGACTCAAACAGCTAGTAGATACACTCAGAACACTGTATAGAAGGAATGACCCATATGTTTGATGATATGATGCTGTCCATGAAGTACTGCAGTCAAGGTGTTTGAGAAAATTCCTAAAAGTAGACTTACAAATTTTGAGTCTATTTGGTTGTTGATCAAAACCCCTGCTGAAGTATTCCTTTTAAAGGGCTGATGATGTTGGTTGACTGACAACTTGCTACTTGCTGTGCACTCCAACTGTTTGAAGAGGGGATTCATAATGGAAGTGATCACTTGCACTACTTGCTATTGGCTAGAAGACTGCTCCAGAAGTGTTTACAAAGTTTCTATACCACTTTGGCTTGAGTAAGACGGTCTCTTTATCCTCCTACATTTCTATAACACTTTGGCTTGAGTAAGTTTCTGTGCCCACGTTTTAGCATATTCCTATAGCTTTTAGTAGCTTTATTAACACACTTTTATTGCTTTTGTAGTTGCTGCCAGGACTCATATCAGGCCCTATATTGCATTGCCCTTCTAGTCCTTATCCCTATGGTTTGTTTGATCCTTTAGTTCACTCTCCCATGATGTCCCATCACATATTCCCCTTTTGAACTTGCTGTCTAGTCCCTTAAATACCCCTATTAGCCTATTTTTCAGCCCTCTTTTAATAGGTTGTTTTATATATTGTTTGTTAGTTAATTTCCTAAGTTGAAAGTAGTTAGTAATTTAAGTGTTAGGTACTTGTTTTCATTATTTTATAATCTCTAGCTTGTTAGGTTGAGTTAATTTATCACTTAGTCTCTTGTCTAGTTACTTTTAAAGCACTTGATAAGAGTAGGAATCTTGTTTCTAGTTAGACTTGTTAAGTTTAATTTGCTTGTAGATCCCTTGCACACTCCTTTTGACATGCATGCTACATCAATATGTCTAGTCAACTAATCCAAAGAGATTTGGGCTCAATGCTGACCTTGGTGTAAACTTACTGTAATAAAAACTCTTGCGTCTCTCACCCAATTGTTCTAACAATAATTATTGTTCCATCAGACATATCCTTAACTAAGTAAATGTATGTATTTGAGACCCATTTTCGTTCCTTGAACCCACCAAATGATCTCTCTAGGTATTCTTGTAGAATAACATAAGTGATACACTCTAGCAGGGGTATATCTAATATTTATTGTATTTTAGTGGTATATCCGTTATTATATTGTACACCCGATGTATTTCTCATACAGTTTAACATAAAAACAATAAGGGAGAGAGAGAGAGAGAGAGTCAGTCATGTTTCCCCTTTTTCTCTCCTCTTTCTTCTTCATTTCTCTTTCACAAAACCCTAATGCACTTATATGGCAGCCTATCTAATGGAGGGGTAGTTTTGATTGGGAGATTTCTTTGTCAACAAACTAACTAGGAAGAATGTAATCCTGTCAGGTGGGTGGACAGCAAGAAGACGTAAGGATTTGGAATCCCAATCAGAATGTAGATTTTACATTGAAGGCCTGCTGTGATCTTCTTGATACTTCACAGCATAGAGCCATCCCTTGGAAAGAAATTTGGTACACCATGATCCCATCAAAAGTGCAGTTTTCATTTTGGACAGCCCCGCTGAGTAAGATCTCAACTCTTGATGTGCTGAGAGAGGAAGGAAGCTACCTAATAAATATATGCTTGCCATGTTACAGAAGCGGGGAATCTGCATCTCATGTGTTTCTTCATTGCCCGTTCACGTGGGAGGTGTGGACTGGTATTGTAAAATAATTTGGGATTTCTTGCCCGCCTCCCCTCCCGGGACTTGCCTTCATTGCTGTACAGGTGGCAGACTGCTGGCCTAAATTCCATTGATAGAAGAATTTGGATGATTGTGTTCCAGCATCGTATGCTGGTCATCTGGAATGTAACAATAAGATTTTTAACAATTATGTGGAGCCATCTTATAGGGAGTATTGGAAAACCAAGGAGAACATTGCTTACTGGGATGTAAAGGGGGTTGAAAATAGGGGAAATGGAGGGCTGTTACGGTAGTGGGAGTGGGAGTGGGAGTGGGATACAATTATAGGGAAAAAAATTTAATGGGTTCCTCAAGGTCCTTGGGATAATTTGAGGGGTTCTGGTTGTTTCTTTTTGGGGGTCATCTCGCCCCCCTGTTTTTCGTTTTCTTTTAATCAATAATTTTTTTTTCTTATCAAAGAAGAAAAAAATAAACTAATTTACCAAACCAACTACTCTATCATATGCTTTGAGTCAATAAAGACCATGCAAAGGTCTTTCCTTTTCTCGTTAAACTTTACCATCGATAGCCTAAGCAAGAAGAGACCTGTAGTTGTCAAATCTCCTTGGCATATATCCAAACTAATTTTCGGATACTCTACTTTTATGTCTTAGTTTGTGCTCACTCACTTTCTCCCCAAAGTTTCAGAATATGGCTCATAAGTGTGATCCCATGATAGTTGGTGAATCCACCTTTGTTTTTGCTAGTATGCACCATGGTGTTTTTCCTTCACTCATCTAGCATTTTCTTAGTTCTAGTGATCTTGTTGAACTTGGTTAATTAGGATAAGCCATAGTCTCCCATGCATTTTCAAACCTCAATGGGATACCATCTGGTCCTAAGGTCTTCCTTGCTTCATCTTTTGTAATGCTTCTTTTAACTTTAGACAATGAAATTCTAAAAGCACGTATGATCTTTGGTCTTGTTGACAATATTGATTTCTTCTAATATGACATTCCCTTCTTGATCCTCATTTAATAATTTCTTAAAGTAGCTCCTACAACTTTCTTTAATCTCCTCGTCCTCTTTGATCCTTAAGAATGCATCTAATATGATCTAGGTCTTTACATTTCTTCGCTCTCATTTTGCATGTTTTAATATATATGTTTCTCTATTCCTAATACTTATGATAAAGGTCATTGCTTGCCTTAATTCAGCCTCATTGTATTCTTGGCTTTTTTATTAACTCTATTATACCTTTTAAAACCTTCTTCATTTGTCTTTTGCCAAGCTTACAACAAGAGCTCTTTAACTTTAATGGTTATTTGAACTTTGCCATTATACCACCCAGTTTCTTTAGATGAGCGTCCTTCCCTTCTAGACTGTCTGAGGACCTCATTCACTATTCTTTTTTTTTTTTTTGAGTGATAAGGAGATAATTTATTGAAAATAGCAAAATATAAAAAGTACAGAAAGTAAAAATCACTGCAAAGGTAGTGATTTCAAAATAAAGTAAGAGCATATATCAAGAACAAAATTACAATTCCTCCTTCCATATAGAATCCCATTCCCCCTCCTCAAAGGATGCCCAAACAGAAGCCCACTCATTCGCCATTCTTTTAATACAGCTTGCTATCTCATTCCACATAGCATTAGTTTCTTCTTCCAAATTCATTTTCTTTCCTTTATCAATTTGTTTTCTCCTTCTAGGTTCGACCATCTTGTTCTTGGGCAATTAATCTCTCATATCCTTCTCTTTCATCTCTTAAATACAAACATCTGAGACCACATTCTATGTTACGTGATTAGGTTATCTCCTGTGATAATCTTGGAGTCTTTACATGTTGACTGTTCAATCCTTCTAGTGACAAGTAAGTCCATCTGGCTCGTATTTGATCCAATTATAAAAATCACCAAATATTCTTCTCTTTTTGAAGTACATATTTGCTTCACTGAAATGTTTCTTAGGTTGCTTGTTAAGATCATTTATTGTGTTTGGCTAGCCTACACTGCTTATGTTTAGAGGTCTCATCTGTAGGCCTAAATGGTTCCTCCAAATGTTTTCTAGGCCATGGGAGAAGTGTTTCAGTGATGTGTGCACTCCTAGTTGCGCTAGGTGTGGCAGAAGATTGGAAAAATGCTGAGAAGATAATCCGAGAACGACGACCTTGTATTAGCATGAATGCTCGCCACTGCAAAAGCCTGGAAGAATGGTCAAAACATCGGCTAGTTTCTGAAAGAAATGAAGGGCTGGATGTGAGTTCTGTAATTCTGTCAAATACTTCTGGAAGCACACAATCCAAAAGGTCAGAAGACATGGGAAACTGACATTCTTTCATGAATATACTATTGCCAAGGTTGTGACATTTCCAGAGTAAGATTTCATTATATCAGTGTTTGATAAACTTCTATGTTGACTTTAACTGAACTTGCTCTGGAAATTTTCAAAGAGCCACAATTTCATTCCTTTTATGATACAAAGATTACTTGGTCTTTAAATTATGTGATTTTAATCTATTACTTCCCTACATTTTTTTTCCATGTCTTTGTTTTTTTCCATCCTGCACACATTTGATTTAGTTTTTTTTTGTGTGGATAATTCACACATTTGATTTAGTTAAGAGATCTATATATTCAATGTGCATATAGAACCTGATATTGCTCTCCCTTGTGATTCAGAGGTGGTATAGGTCAGATGTATAGGACCGTCTATTTTGGCATTTTCTTCTAAGTCGAATCCAATAGTGGGTGGGTCTGATCCTTTTGCACATGCACCATTAATATCTGAAAGATAGGATTTTAATACCTCTGGCATAGGTATGCTGACAAATTTTGGTCACCACAAAACGGTTGTCACAAACACTGTAAAATCAACTCAACTCGACTCAACAGAGCCTTATCCCATCTACTTGGGCTCTCTTACTCTGATCCTGCCCCACCATTCCACTCTTGTCTAGTGTCATTTCTTCTGTTAAATTATGAGCCCTCATGTCTCCCCTCACCACTTTGACCCTAGCCATTTCTGACCCTGTAAAATCAACAGTACTAAAGAAAGTATGAATTTAGTTCTCTCTCATTCTCTCCTTTTATTTTATGAAGATTAGGTGGACTGTAGTGATTCTAGTCAAACCATCCAAGCTCTTAGAATGGAAGTTATTTATCCTGTAAGTGCCTTAGCTTTTTTTGATCCAAATACAACCTCTGGTTATCCGAGTACATAAGATGGAAAAGTTGGGAATTTGATACATATGTGAGTGGGCTTTTATTTTATTTTATGTCAGATTGGAATTAACACCCATAGGCCCACCTGGTATTGGCTTGAGTATCCTCCGCTTGATTATTTGTTCCAGGGAAATGATCTTCGACTTTAGGTGCTGGGTTTAGTAAGGCATTCATTTCTTGAGAAAGAGAGATTTATTTTAAATTATGGGTAAGAATCTAATTAGGGTTATAAACGGGGCAGGCCTTGGCTTAGATTTTGAATAGGCCGAGACCAAGCCTTCTAGCCTGATTACAACTGAGGTCTTAAATTTAAGTTTCATGAGACTCTTTTTAATTTTAACTTTATAGACAATATTTGTACACAGCTTGACCTAACCTGAACCCAACCCGACTGAGGTTGTGCTTGGTTTGAGGTCTTGAGGTTGAGCTTGGGTGGTTCCAACCCAATCCAACCAGGCCCAATGTGTAACCCTAATTACAGAACTAAAACTGGCATGTGGGTTGGGCTGTTTTCACTCCTGAAGTAGATGGTATGATTGGTATGATTTATCTCTGCCATGGATAGAGGCACTGTACATGTAGCCAATCCTAAGGGACTCTTATCAGTTAGATCGTCAGGGTTGACCGTGTCATCCCTCGATGTGGCCACAGGAAAGTTTGGTCAATCTATATATGTTCGATACACAGCAGCTCCTGAATTTTCGCGAGCAATGAGGGCATGCCTGAGCTGAATTCAAGTCCTGGGACCTATGGTGAGAGGCTAGAGTAGGCCTCTCTACTAGTGGAAAGGCTTGCAATCAGTCTTTTAGCATGTTCATCTTATTCTGCTGGTCTAGGAGTGGCTCCCCTGCTTCAGGATATCTACTTCAATTCCTTTCAAGAGTCAAAGGCCGTTCCATGCAATTGTATAGTTCAGACTAATTGTTCCTCTCCATTGAGGCGTGAAGACAAGATTTTTCCTATCCCCTGCTTTCTCTCTCTCTCTCTCTCTAGTTGCACCCACAAAGCACTCTTAGCTAGTTTAATTTTTGATAATTCAAGGAAAGATGAAAAGTCTTACAGGACGTAATTCGAAAAGGTTTGAAGCATGAAATAACACTAAAATAGGTTTGGAATGGTGAAAAAGGTTTTTTGAATCCCAAAATAATTGTGAAGGCCCGGTTAAAGATGATGAGATTCCAAATAATTGCTCAAAGCAATAACCATGTCACTGGGTCTATAAATTGTTAGGATGCCCAGTCATTCAATGCGTGTAAAGGTGTTGCATGATGGAGATCCCACTTCAAAGGTCGTTCCCAACTCGTGTGTGGATGACATGGAAACTAAAGTAAGATAAAATTGTCACGCCATAAAGTTGTTAAAACTTGTGAATTTGTTATTGTTTACCCCTTTTATCATGTTTTAATGAGCCCCCAAAAGAAGAGGTCAAACCAGTTTATATTTAATAATTTTTGCTAACAAATCGCTCACTCAGGTTGGGCCAGACCAAGACTGCCCTGTAACCGGCCATCACTTGGTTTTTGTCCGGAAAGAACCTACAACCTAGCCTAGAGTTCAAGTTAAAGTAAACTTCATCAGCCTACCATGGAATAAGGGACTTGGCCCAAGCATGAAACAAATGAGGTCAAGGCTCGGCTAGACATCTAGGGAGGCTGCTAATGTCTAAACTAGGAGGCCTAGTCTAAATTCAGTTTGAATCCAAGTCTGGTACATAAATTGATGGGCATGTAATTGCAGCCCATTCAGCAACATAATGATTTTGACCGATACGAATGACAAAAATGTGTCATTTATGCTTGGGTGGCTGTGGCAGCATCTTCCCATAGTTGAGGCCAGGGGTGGAAACCCCTCAAACAAATATTATATATATATATATATATATATATGACTGTCAAGTGAGACCCTGTGAGAAGACAATACAAAAAAAGAAAAAAGGAAAGAAAGAAAGAAGGGGATTAGCCAAATGCACCTTTGGATGGGTATCGGCTCTGGACATAGGCTTTACCAACTTAGTGAGTAGACATCTACAAAAACCAAGAGTTGCAAGTTACGACTCAAATGTCATGGACTCAGCTTCTCCAAGTTTCAGAGACTGTGCAACACTTGTATTACGTCCACTTGTAGACGAGTCAGCCTAGTCCACACCCACACTTAGTCACTATGCTAGAAGAGAGCACAAGTGATTTATCAAAGAATAACACTTTTCTATTACTCAAGAGGATACAAGAGTTGGAACACTTCTTGGTTCTTCTCTTCCCATTTACAAATGAGGGGTCATTCTCTTTTTATAGCCCTCATGTCTCCCCCTTGGTGCCTAGGATCTTTACAAGTGGTAACCATCCAAGGGCTTAGAGCCTTCTACACTCTTTCTAAAATTTTCATCTACCTCCTTTGGTGGAATTCTCTAGAAACCCCCAAAAAAACCTTTATTTAGTTTCTAAGGCATTCTTTAAATCCCTAGAATCTTCTAGACACTACTAGAACCTCATTGTGTTTTTTAGAACATTCTAGAGACATCTTGATCCTTCTAGAAGCTTCTACATTGTTCTAGAATATTCTAGGACCTTCTAGAATTTTCTAGATCTCTCTAGAACCTTCCAGATCCTTATAGATTATTCTGGATTATTCTAGATACATTGTCTCTAATACATTGAATTTACTGGTGAGGTCCCCAAAGCCTCTCATTACCATGCGGGGCGTGACACTCTCCCCCACTTGATTCCACGACACCCTCGTCGTGTTTCTATGTCGGTCTCTTACTGAATGCTCCAAAGGACTCCTTAGATCTCCCATGCAACTTTCGCTTCTTAGGTCGCCGAGTCAAGTGCTCTGCATTCCGAGCGTCATTCATCTTGTGTAGGAATTCCATGTCTAGTACCACCGAATGATCAATTTTTCTCATCCATATGTCAGTCCTCCAGTATATTCCATGAGCCGTCTCATGGTTTATCTTGGCATCCACATCTGCTGCCTTAAGCCACCCTGGCTCGTTGATTAATGGAAATCCCAATTCGTTTGTCTCGTCCCTTGAGACAACCTTGTGCGTAACCCCTATGTCTTCCCAAACACACATGGGCTCCTCATTGACCATGGCTTCTATGTTCTTGAGGTTTTCGCCTGAAACCTCAGTCGATACTTCCTTGCCTTCCATGACATTGTGGAGTTGTAAGGCGTCAACCTTTGGCTCCTCCTCATCTTCCTCATTTTCCTCAACTTTAAGTTTGGCAGCAGCCTCCTTGAGTGCTTGCCTTTTGGAGCATTCCCGTACCCGGTGCTTTTCTCCACATAAAAAGCAACCAGTACCCCATTGCAACTCAGCTTGCCTTTTAGGGCATTCTTGTGACAGATGTTTTTCTCCACATAGGAAGAAACCAGCTTCCCAGAACTACTTCCTAATTTTAGTCGGCCTATAAATGGTCTGTGGCACCTTGATTTGGAACTCGTCCCTCCTTTGACGTTGAGTATAAATCACCTACTTTTGAGCACCCAACATCTCCCCTCTGAGGTCCTTGAGCTCCCTGTCAAAGCCCTCTATGCTGCCCTCGATTCCCTTGAAGTGATCTTCCCCATAGGCCACAGCGCAACCCCCTTGTGCAAACTGTGCC
>JAOXJP010123544.1:0-13788 GCA_025762735.1 Platanus orientalis | reverse complement strand
AGTGAAGTGTGACTGATATAAATTATAGAGAGAGAGAGAGAGACCAACATTGGGTAATGACCTTTTCTTCAGAGAGAGAGAGACCAACATTGGGTAATGACCTTTTCTTTAGAGAGAGAGAGAGAGAGGTAAAGTATACAAATCGAGGGTAACCTTTTCTTTAGAGAGAGAGAGAGAGAGAGAGAGGTAAAGTATACAAATCGCGGGTAATATTAAATCCATATACAACTGTTCATATGCATCAGTAAAGTAGGTCTCGAGAAAAACATTCAGTCCAGATAAAGATTCCTTCAACTGTTCATATGCATCAGTAAATGCTTTTAGCTAATGAGAATCTAAATCAAGTATAAGGGCCGGCTCATCAAACTGCACCCAAGTAGCCCCAACTGCCTTCAACTTAGCCAAAACCTCCCTATCATGACAAGGAAAAATTAGATGTCTACACCCAAACAAAAGGTAAGATATTTGGTCAAATCTAATAGCTTACCTATAAATTGAAAATTATATTTCCAAGCAATGAAAGAAGGGGAAAATATTTGTCCACACCCTTTGCAGGTTTGGACAACAATATATATGAAACAGGCCCAAGAAAAACTGTGATTGTCTCAATCCCAAGCTGCATACAGCCACAAAAAATCAGCAAAACACCATGGAGTATGGTCCCATTTTTGTGTCAAACTTTAACTCATTTTGATTTAGAATTGTGTTGGGCTGAGTTGACCCACTGAGTCACTGACCCAGCTAGTACTTGATATCAACTAAACCGGTTGACTTAGCTAAGTTTTACGTTGATCCAAGTATTTAAAAGTTAAACCCTTGTTTTTAACCAGCCGAGTTAGATCATTAATAGAGTCACTTTAAATATAAAAAAGCTAGTAGAATTGTAAATTGCTTCCAAATTAAGATCAAATAAAGCAATTAATCTCTTCTTCTTCCTTTTTTTATTTTTTGATGATACTCTACTTTTTCCTTCTTTATCTCTAATCAATATCAAAGTGGAGATGCCAACTTGTGAAATCAGTGAAATCTACACCCATTTTTACCATAGAAATGGGTTCAGAACCCATCTTCCCCTAAGAGAGCACAACTTTTGATTTGTGTCAATTTTAAGCTTGACTCATTTTCCCTTTTCTTAATATATGAATTATATATAAACAAGAGATAATATTTGAGAAACTGTTAATAACTACACATTAGATTAGTAGAGAGGTTGTTTCTCACATTTATTAGCCACCTATATGGATGGTGAATCAATGACCCCTCTTCACCTCCTCCCTGATTCATGGATTTACTCACTTCATTTTAAAGGGATAAAATAAGTTGAATCTGAATTGCTTGTTTTCCAATTGTGTCTACATGTTTTTTAGTACTAATAAAACATGCAAAGCAATGCTTAATTCATAAAAACATTTATGGTCTACAAGACTGATTTCACTCTTAAGATTGTCCTCCCCCTTTCTTGGGTAAAATACAACTACATCAAGTGGTGTTAATAAGTTGCAAATTAGATGAAGACCAAAATAGGATATAGAGCTATATAGCTTATTATGCTTAATAATGATCCCTAGCACCCTCTCCCCATTTTAATGAGCATCTAAAACTGAACTTGCAAAATTATCTTTTTCCAAGTCATACGTTTAACTGATTGAAAGGATCTATCACACAAGTTCATCATCGAAAAATACAATCTCAAAACACATATCACATCCACTTGTTGTAACATAAGATTCACAGTTATTTTCAAAGATTAACAGCCACCAATTCTTTTTGTTTTCTTGTAAATATATGTGATGGGTGAGAGAGCTTCAGCTTAGATATTTTTGAATGCCAATGTCCCCTTAGAATGGATGGATGTAGCATGGCCTCTTAGGAGAGAGGACAGAAGGTCAAATCCCCTGTCAGCATTCTACAGTTTGTGATGTTGGCCGTCTCTTTCACCAGTGGTGTAGGTCCTGTTCTATGATGTGGGTTTCTACAGGCCATGTAGCCTTTAAAAATCAATATTTTGGAAGCCTCTATATTATTGGTTTGTATAGAGACGCAAGCCCACAAGTTTTAATCAAAAGTGGCAGCCCATTCCCTAACCATATCTCAAATATCAAATCATGGAGCAAATAAAGCCAAATGACTGACTATGAGTAATAAAAAAACGAACGACATAATCTCCCTTAACGTACAAAGAGACGAATCACACCCATTTCAAATTCTAGGTTTCAAAATTCATGAATTTTACCAACTCGGGAAGATTCCAATTAATAACCGAGAACGAGGACAAAAGAAGTGAGAGGCTCACATGAATCGTGTAAGTATGGGAGTTGGGAAGTAATTTTATTTCAAAGTGAGGCATTAGATGAATCAAATTCATAGAGGTTTCTTTTTTTTTTTTTTTTTTTTTTTTGGGGGTGGGGGGAGTTCACCATTGACTCAGATATTATACTAGTTGAATAGATTGGATTAGCCAAGTTCCAGGTTTTTTTTTTTTTTTTGATAGGTAATATAGGTGAAGACCGGTTTTAAACCCAGATCTGTGGTACGACACCCACACCATGACCCAAACCCACACCAAACACTTGATGACACACCTTATGATGGGATGATCTTGGATTCAGAGTGTAACCACTCATTCCTTACTAACTTTCTTTTTATCCGTTTGGTTTTAAAACCTTTATTTCTTATAACCATCTAGTATTTCACGGTGAAATAATCCACATCATTTGTTTTCATTCATCTTTGCATTGGAATATAAAGTACTAGCATACAATTTTCATAATGCAGTGGAAATACTAAACATTCACCAACATGCTACTCAATCTAAAACCTCATTGTCCACATCTATAGAGGAAAAATCTTGGATAAGAATCCCAATCAAAGGTAAATTCTCACAACTCCTTGAAATTTGACTTTAAACAAATAAAGCATCTCAAAACATATGTTTTGAAAGACCAAACATTGTTCACCTTTTAAACAGTTAAATCTACTAAAACAAATGAACTCTAAAACTTTCTTCTATAAATTTCATATTGATTTATAAGATGTACTCCTACTTAGTCCTTAATTTGAAAAATGGTGTCAACTGGGTAAATTTGATGGACTCATAAATAGGTATATAAAATATACACAAAAATAGAGATGAGATCAAATGGAACACAATCATATGAGCGGTCAAAAGACATGTAAACTATGCATGCATTGGTACAAAATAAGTTGCAAATTAAAGATCATATACAAATTGACAAATACAATTTCAAAGCAATGCAGATACAGGTCCAAATCACAATACATTCAAAGTGCACTTCAAAACATAGCATATACAAATCATTAGCATAATCAGTTCACAAATCTCTTTATTTTTAAAACACATACATAACATCACTCTATTGCATTATACCCCAAGGGAATGGCTAAATCATTGAACAGTTCTTAAGAGGAGGGTCGAATCATTGTATAATCCCCAAGAGTAGAGTCAAAAGAGGGCCAAATCATTGTACAATTCCTAAGAGTAAAGACACATCATTGTATAATCCTCAAGAGTGAGACCACATCATTATACAATCTCCAAAAGTAGGGCCACATCATTGTATAATCCCTAAGATAAGGGCTTACATACATATAATTTAATTTCCTTAAGTCTATTTGAGGTGAATGGTGTGGTTCAATTAATCTCTACTAGGTGGAACTCTAATGCCAAGAGGATTGTTTTACCTCGGCAGCCCTATACACTAGAGAAATCAATCCAAAGGGAGCGAGGTCAAACTTACGGTGAGTGTCTACAAACATAACCCAATCCACTTTGATTCATATTTCTAATCCTTGTGACATTTTGTGTCATTGTTATAGCCTATTATCACCGATTTAATCCTTGGGTTTCAAAAAATGTCATAGGCAAACACACTTTTGAATTATTATTTGTTGTGACCATGTTTTGTTAAATATGGTGTCATTTTGTTCTATTAAGAATAACACTTATTTGTTTAAGGACTAATAGAGACAAATAATTCGTTTAGTACTTTTCATATTCAAAATAAATATACATAAACCGTTCCTAGTTTTCAATTACTTTTGTTGACTAATTAAGGAACAATAAATTAAGTACAAATATTTTCTTGAAAAAATTGTGCTTATACCACACACATTTACCTCTTGTCCTTTCACACATAAATAATCAAGAAACTTATAGATAACTTACCAGATTTATTGTTATCAGAAAAGAAAAAAAAAAAAGACTTACCATATTCACATGCAAGAGTACAAGTGTAACATTTAAGATCATGAGATTTCAATCACAATCTCAGATCATGAGATTGCAAAATTGAAATGTCAAGATCATGTTGTTCTAATCGTTAGGTTTGTACATTTTCAAAATGCAATCTTGATAATGGATTATGAATCAAGCATTTGTATGCAATCTAAAGATTGCAAACTCACCTTTTATATATCAAAATTAAAATAAGTAACCTATTATGATATTAGATGGAATATTGTTTATTCATAATCAAGTTGTTAAAATCATGTTTCATTGCCCTAGCAATGTTTTGTCTAAATTGACTCCAATCTTCTTTATGTTTAGTTACTGATTGGATCCCAAAACCTTCATCATTATCTTTTTCACTATTAATAGCTATCAATTTCTCCCATTCATATTAGTTGAATAACCAACCCTACTCTTGTTGCTTCCTAATAACTATGTGTATGACTACACAAGCAACTACAATCTACACTTGTGTATTAAAACTATAAGAGGGCATCATCTTCAGTATTGGAAATCACTTTTTCAATACACCAAAATGATCTCTCAATAATTTCAGTCCTTAGAGATGAGTGTACAAAACTAAATATCTCTACTATCCCACATGGTTTTTACAATGAAAATCTTGTCGATGATAATATATTCTTGAAAAGAGCAAGGTATCCAGGCACGTATGAGAATCTCACATAAAAAATAAAAAAAAAACATTTTCCAATATAAATACACATAACATTGTAAGTTAATTGATCACATAAGCATAAACTTTCAATGAATTTCCAACTAGAGAATAAATTATAAATGAAAAACTATCTTTTGGAAGATGTGAAAATTGTAGTTGTAGGTTTCATGCTTCCCACAAATCCTATTATCATTAATTGCCCCCTCCCAATCATCCCTTATGAAAATAAAACACATATCACATGAGCATACTGCTAGCACATTTTGTTGAACATCATTTCATCATTTTTTCTATTTGATAAAAATAGAATTTCTTTGGTAATAGGTATGCTTACCTAAACATGGGTTCTATCGAGTGCTCCAATATAATCCTTAAAATAAGAATAGTATATTATACTTTCATGAATTTGAATGGATTCTTCATTAAAAGAGGAAATATGGCTATGTTCCTTCACAAAAACACCCAAAGCTCGTAAAACATTATGAAAATAGTAGCTCACTATTTCACCCCAAATGTTGAAACCTCTTCTAAATTATATTATTTCTTACATTACAAGCCATAAAACATAGATATTACCACATGTTCTTAATTGTAACATCTTTTGCATTCTTCAATAATTTTCTTTTCTTAAAGTGTATCCACCAACTGAAAATATGAGTCCTAGATATTAAAAAATGCTTGTGAATTATTTTAAGATGTTTAGCAAATTATATCATCTCATATAACCATGCATAGCCTGTAAACGGTGAAGTGTGTACCTGTTGTATTTCAACTTGTACTTCTCCTTCCTCTTTCTCTTCCTTGTGAAATTTGTCGTATTTATGTTATTTCATTAATAAATAGCATGGCAACCTTAATTGCCACTAAATTCTGATAAACTTTCATTAAGTCTAACAATAGGTTAAAAAATAATAAATAATATCATATTCTTGGTATTCACAATCACATTATCATTCTAAGATGTGAAATTATCCCATAAGATTTAATAGAAGATTTCATACTTCATCAAAATAAAATCATTATATTTAACCATGAACATCATCTCTACATAATATTCTATCAAAAAAATATTATGATGGCATAAACAAATTAACCATGAACATCATAGTCATATAAATAATAAACAAAATATCTCTTCACCAATGATGAGATAACAAAGAATCCACATCATAGCCATAATGTTAAAAAAAAAAAAAAAAATCAAAACCACATATTGACATAATTTTAAAGACAACTAACGAATGGATGGCAAATTTAAGCACTTAGACCTTGCCCTTGCCCTTTCTTGTAAGTAATTAATCAAAGTCAACTAGAATGCATGGAAGGAATCATTGTCAAGAAGAAATCTCCTTTTATTGGGTTTTCTAATACTTACATTGCATCAATATACATATGATTATCATGAGGTATACCCCCATCCCATATAAGATATTAAGTCTCACGGTTATAAGTGAATTGGCTTATCCTAGCATAGAAATGGAAGATATTCGGGTTTGTACCATTGAATTAAAATTGGTAAGCATTTCCTTTGTGTCAATATATAGAAACCTCTCTTTTTTTTTCCTTTTTCCTTATCCATTTGCCCTCTTTTACTTCTTAAAAGCATTATCTAACACCTTAAGTAGGTTATCATTGTAATCATCCATTGTGTATAATGTTGTGGTGCATCTAAATATTCTATTATGTGATTTTTTATTTATTTTTTTGTTCCATGAAGCTAGATATCAAGCTAGATTGATTAGGGCACCATGATGGCGTTCCTTTAGCTATAGTCTCAATATATGGATCATCACATTGGTCCTCAAATATGAAAGGCGCATGCTTAAACTATCCACCTTTCCTATATTTTTGTACTAATATTAGCTCATTACTCTCCTATTTTTATAAACCAACAATTCCAATCATGGGAATAGTTTATGATCTTAGTAAGGGAGTACGTCGATAGTTTGATACGCATTGCATGAGTATCGTTCATCATGCAATGGATAAAAAGTGGGTTGACGTCTTGATTTAAACTAAAAGAAAGTCAATCCTCTGAGATGATCATACTTTCACTGCAAGCTTAGTAGTAATCGAAAGAAAAAATGTTTGTTCTTCATGCAATGTATACTTTAATATTATCTTATTGCAACCAATGAAAATAATTTTTTTTAAAAACATAGCAAAAACAAGTCTCTCATAAAAAGAGTTTCTCATTTTTTATCATGTCCAAGAGTGAGGGAGAAATAAACAAATATTTGTTAAACGAACCAAATATTTGGACCAATTAAATATAAATGTATCTTTATTCGTCTTTAGCTAACCAAATACAAACCAAATACAGATGCTTAGACAGATATTTGACAATCCTAACCGTAGATCTAGATTGAAAACTCATCTTCCCTTGCTAGCAACACAAGATCTTTAGGCTTGTTACTATGCTCCATGTGTAAGATTATCAAGTATGTTATTCATTTATTTATTATTAAAGACTTGTCAAATAAAGCCAATGGTATATTTAATGGATAAGGTGAGTTGAGAATGAGTCATACTTTTCCAACCATGCTTACATGTCCAAGAACAACACATGAATGACAAGGTATTATTTTTATTATTTTTATTTTTTGATAAAGACAAAGGTATGACTTATAAGACACCTTAACTCAAATATCAGTCCATCCTCTGACCATAACTCAAATATCAAATCAATGTGGAAAAAGAATAAAACATATGAATACAGGTTCATGTTTTTGTACCAACTAGGAAAGATTCTAACCGGATTACCAGCAAAACAAGGACAAAGGAGAGCGAGAGGCGCAAATGAACCGGTTCTTTGTCACGGCTGACGCATTTTACCAATTTGTTTAGCAGTCAAGAACCGTACACTTGCGACAAATGAAGTACTCAAACTGACCTAAATCGGTGGAACCGCCGACCGTTGTGCTGCACCTCAATAAATGATACCTGACTGTGAGCTGCTCATGCTCTTATCCCCTCTTCTCTTGTCTGTCTTGTTGCGTCCGTACAAGATGGTTTGCTTTTGCTTAGACCGGATCTTCTCCTGTCACTTATGACCTGGGAAGGTCCTGTCTAATAGGTGGCAGGACACTATTGGATGGAAAAAGTGAATTACAATTTTTGAAATATGTAATTCACTTTTTCCCACCAATCATCTCCTGCCACCTATTAGACAAGACCTTGGCAGGTCATAGGCCAACAGGAGAAGATCCTTTGTGGCTTTTGCCGTTCTCATTTCACATACGTAACACACTGCGTTGTGCTTATTAGTGACTGTAAATAAGCTCAAACGGCTTTTCTTATGCTTGATACTCTGCAATAAGTTGAATTATATTAATGTGCAATGAGGGTCTATAAACATGACACGTATGCAAAAAAAATTAATACTCCTAATCAAATTTGGTTGTTCTAAATTTTTGGTATAAGTATAATTTTTTGAGAACCGTAACGTAATTTAAGTAATTGTCAAAGATGCATACTCGATGCTCTCTATTGATTATTGGAAACCAGAAAATATAATGACAACAATAACAACAACCTTATCTCAATTATTTGGGATTAGCTACACATATCATGTTTTGCCATTCCACTCCATTTGGAAGAATACATACAATAACATAATTCATAATTGGATCTAAGGAATAATAATATACATGCATCTCCTTTCCTTTTGAGATATCAATCTACATGGGTTCAAACCCATGGAAAGGCAATAGACCATAGTTTCTTCTCCTGCTTAGATTGAGGCAGGATCAATTGAAGCCAATCCGGCTTCCTGTGTGGTGGCCCAGCTCTCTAGGTTTGAAAGGGGTACACCACCAAAAAAAAAAATAAGGTTGCATTTTGCAGCCACCTGTACTGTAATCATTTCATTTGAGTTTCTCAAGGCTTTTGTAACCACAATGTGATGGTTTGTAATGAATTCATTCAGATTTGCACCGATTTGTGTTTGATGACATTAGTCATTTCATTTTATAGAAAAACCTAAGATGGCTTCATTTCTAATTTAGTTAACAAATTAGTGTAAATTTGAAAGAGTTCATTACAAACCATCACCTCTTATGGCTACAAATGCCTTGAGAAACTCAAATGAAATGACTACATTACAGGTTACTGTCAAACAGGCTATTAAAAAAGAAGCAAATCCTCAGGATGTGTCCAATATTCATGAATTAGGACCTATTCAATGGGTTGTATTTCAAAAATGGGAAAACCCTCCAACATCTTTGTAATGTTCATATATTTGTCATAGTAAATGGTAGTGGGTCAGCAAACATTACGGTTGTTGGTACAATTACTGTGCAGCAGAATAGTTGCCATAGTTATTTTTGAAAATTTTTAGTAGGTGGTATTCTCTCGTACCAAAAGAGAAGCTAAACATGGGGTTCATAATCTAGATCACGCTAGTCTAGCTTGCCGTTCGGCTACGAATGGCCAATCTTTTATGAGTAGTGATCTGTTGTTGGCGAGCCCCGATTGAAATCGCACAAAATTGGTGCACAAGTTGTGCACATGGACCAGGAGGCTGACACATCAGCACTGAAAAGTGATTTACATTTTTTCCACCCCCTGATCACAACTTGTGCACCTCTTTTGCGTGCATGAAATCTGGAGAGTTGTTGGTATGTTGCTATAACTTTTTGTAGAGTTTTCTGTTTTTTAACATGGGTTTTTTTTTTTTTTTAACCCAAAAAAAAACATGTGTGTTTTTGTCATTAATATGAGATACTTGTCTTTTTGTAAATTTTTTGTTCATGCTACATTAATGCACAACAAATTTTGCTACAGCTGGTCACATGGCATCTTTGTATAGATGCAATGTGCTGTGCTGTTGGTGAATAAATCTCTTTCAAATTATTATAAAAAGAAAAAAGGGAAGACAAACAACAACGGGCAAAGGCATGTGAATTTTTTTAACTGGATCAGTGCATTATTATTCTTTGAAGCATATTGAATTTTTAGAAATTCAAATGAATTAAAAAATGGAGACTGATTGTCTGGGTGGACACAAGCCTATGTAGGCATGCCATTGTTTTTTAATTTGGTCTCTTTTTTTACACCTGAACACTTTTTGAACCCCAAACACATGATGTGCCAACTTATAATTCACCATAAACACTACAGACACTTCGTCATCACAGAACATTTTCTTCCTTAAAAAATAAGGTGCATGACTAAGCTATTCTATTTAAACTAATTAGTCTCCTTAATGGGGCCCCATCCAAACATGGGTCATATCCTCTTATCATGAGATATACATTTATTTTTTGGGTAAAAAGCTTTTCTATTAAACTAAGAAGACATAATCCAAGTTATGGGAGGCATATATATATATATATTACACTTTTTTATGAGCACAACACCATCCAAACATTATGAGACCCAAAATATAAAGAACAATGAATCCCGCATAGAAATTCACATAAGCCCTCTCTGTTATCGTTATAGAGAAACTTGCATCACCTTATTCCCCACCCAGCCCCATGCCTGTGCAAGTACTGGTTCCAACCCCATTGTCGTTGAATCCTGGGTATGATATGCTTTTCTGTTGCCCTTGTTGTTCACAAACGCAATATAGAGAAGGTTCATCAACAATATTTTCCAAATGAAATAAGCCTGAATTGTTTTTCTTACTTTAAATCTGATTAGGCCTAGAATAATGCAATCTCAGCAAAGGGATTGCCAAAAAAGTTTTTTTTTTTTTTTTGAGTTTGATCTAATTCAATCAATGTATATATATTGCTACACATTAATTATTTTGTCTAAAATTTCTCATATTGCTTGAAATCTTAAACTTGTAAAGGTATGCAAGCCCAACCATAAGAACTAAAAGTTATCCCATAACTTGACCCATTCTAAGATTGAGTTTGAAGGCCTCATTACTTAACCTTGAGGTTAGGCTTCGGTTACAATATCACATCATATAAACTAAAGCAAATTAAACAAAGTTCTATTATAATTAAATCCAATCTTTTTTTTTTCACACAATGCATACTCCAATAACTAAACCAAGCTCTCTCTCTCTCTCTCTGTGAGACATAGTGTGGTTGTATCATGTGTGCAGGGTTCGGATGGAAGAGATGAGCTGTTCTGGGGTATTGCAGGCGATAGATTGGTGGAAATTAATTTCCGATGACTTGGAGGTCATTAAAGCAGGTTGCACCAAATCTTTCTTAAGTACGTGAGTGTATTTTCACTTTCCAGTTGGCATGCATGCTACCCATCAATCTAGATAAACCATGAGCCCACAATATCACATTTGCACATGCACGGTCGGCTTTATTAGTTTGATGACAGTATTAGAGTAGAAGCAGAAACGTATGTGAAGTAGTCTTTTTTTTTGTTTTGTTGAGATTTTTGGCATGGTGTGGATGATAAGGTGTGTGAGGAGTTGTAGGGGGCATGTTCAGCAAGGGAAGGAAGATGAGGTTAGGATTTAGGGGTCACGTGTGGAGCCAACTTCAAGGTTTACGTCTATACTCGAGGATATCATCCCGATCAAAAGCATGCCAGGAGTAGGAAGTGAAGCCAATTGGACTGCCCGAGACTTATGAAATTCTAACAACAAACCAAAAATTACTCTATCAATCAATGGTGACTAGTACAACCTCAGTAAAGACTGTCCCTCACACTATTACTCGCCCTTGTCATGCTTTCTTTAACGAGGCTTGTTTTCTTTCCCTTAGTGCGTGGGTGTGCTTTGAGAGTTGGTTCTAAGTGAGTTTACATTTGATTTGGGAACCTCTCTCTCTCTCTCTACAAAATAAAGAAGAAAACAAAGGATTTCATGGTTCAACAATGGTTGCCTACGTCCCTGGATGAAAGTGTGCTACCTGATTTATGCTATTTCTTAAACATTATAGAGCGAGCTTGGCTACAATACATATAGAAAGGGGAAGAATATGAGAATGGAAAGTTACAGAAAAAGGAAGATAAGGTGGATTTGTTACAATAAAGGAAGGGAAATGGAATGAATGCGATGGCACCAATACTCCCCCTCAAGTTGGAGCATGAATATTGTGAATGGCGAAGTTGCTTGCAAGACATTGAATTGTTCATTTCCAAATGTTTTTTAAAGATGTCTATTAATTGATACTTGGAGGCAACATAAAATGTTTGAATCAACTCAGTTTCAATCTTCTCACAAATTATATGACAATCCAACTTTATCTATTTCATTCATTCATGAAAAACAAGATTTGCTTCTATATGAAATGTTGTTTTGATGTCACAATAAAGACACATGGATTGAGAATGTTGATCCCCAAAATCCTTCAATAAATATTGTAGCCAAATTAATTTACAAATAATAATTGATGTCATTGATCTTTACATGTATTTAGCTTTTGTAGGGGAAGTAGAATTTGTAAATTGTTTCTTGCTCTTCCAAGATATAGAACTATATATTGTCAAGGAAAACACAATACTACTAAGTGATCTTCGAATAGCAAGACAAGTAGCACTAGCTGATTCATGATAGGCTTCAATTTGGAGAGTTTGAAGTAAATAACACTTGATAGGCTGCATCAAGATGTGATTTCTGTGGCTTATGCATAAATTGAGTGAAAATTTATACCGAATAAACTATATTTGGCTGAGTAATTGTTAGGTAGATGAGAGGACCAATCAAACATCTGTACTGAGTTGGATTGTCCAAAAGTTCACCATCATCTAGTGTGTGTGATATTTTGTTTCATGGGAAAGTGAACATGTTTAGCACCAAGTAAACCCACATGATTCAAAACTTCTAAGGCATATTTTCGTTGAGATAGAAATATCCATTGCTCGGAACATTTAACTTCAATACCCAAAAAATATTTTAAAATACCAACATCTTTAATGTAGAATCAACTATGAAGAAAATTCTAATTAAGAGATTAAGTTGTTTAACTATTATTATCAATGGCAACTATGTCGTTCATATAAACAAGAACCACAATAATGAATGAATCTATCATAGAGATGAATAAGGAATAATCACAAACAAATTGTTTAAAATCAATGTGATGAAGAATCGAAGATAACTTATCAAATCAATTTCAAGAAGCCTGTTACAATCCATGGAGCGTTTATGCAGATGATACATTAAATTCTCCCCATGTCGTTGAAATCCAAAAGAAAAGTTCATATTAACTTCTTCATAAAAGTAGCCATGCAAAAAGACATTATTAAATTCTAGTTGATGAAGGGGTCAATCTTTAATAGTAGCCAGGACAAGAACATATGAAACAATTACCAACTTTGTCGCAAGTGCAAAAGTTTTGTGTTAATCAAGACTCTTTAATGTGGAAGCAACTATGAAGGAAATTCTTAAGAGCTTGAATTGTTAAACTGTTATTATCAATGGAAATTATGTCATCCATATAAACAAGAATCATAGTAATGGATGAGTCTGTCTTAAGGATGAATAAGGAATAATTACAAGAAAACTATTTAAAATCAGCATGATAAAGAACCGAAGAGAATTTATCAAATCCAATTCAAGAAGCCTATTTTAGTTCGTAAATAAATGGTTTACGCAGACAATTCACTAAATTCTCCCCTGATCGAAATCCAAAAGAAAGGTTCATATAAAATTCTTCATGTAAGTGACCATATAGGAAGACATCATTAACATCTAGTTGATGAAGGGCCCATCTTTGATAGCAGCCAGGACAAGAATACATCAAATAGTTACCAACTTTGTGATTGGTACAAAAGTTTCGTGATAATTAAGACTCTCTCTCTCTCTCTCTCTCTCTCTTTAAGTAGTAAAGACTAGGACCACACACTAAGACTACATTTGGCAACCACCTATAATGTAATCATTTCATTTGAGTTTCTCAAGGCTTTTGTAACCATAATGGGATGGTTTGTAATGAACTCA
>JAOXJP010123533.1:0-13788 GCA_025762735.1 Platanus orientalis | reverse complement strand
TTTCATGGTTTGATTCACTTGTGAAATGTCTACGCAACCTATGCTATCGCGTTACATATATTATGCAAAAGAGGTGAAAGATATTCAAATTTAGATAAGAAGGTAAAATCCGGGCCTAATTATCTAAAAAAATAATTTGGACTAATTTTATAAAATCGGACATGAATTTTTGGTTCCATTTTAATCAATCATGCAAGCAATCAATCAAAATCGCAGTAGACAAGCCTAAAGCTAGACCTCTAAGCTATTGAGAGTAGCCTAATAATTCTAACCTAAAAATGACTAAATATGCATGTTTCTTTAAGATTCTATAAGATAGTGTGTACCAGTCGAAACACCTCCCCGAAAAAGATCGGATCATGGGATGATAACTGGCTAGGGTAACTCGGAATGGCCGCACTAACAAAAGCAACAACTGCTCAGACGTTGTTATCATCCTATGTAGTAATCCAATGTCGGTCCGTTGGTGGGTAATGACCTAGATAGGGTAAAATGATAGTGATGTATTGGTGCAATATCGTGTCTTAGGACTCATTTTGTGTAAAATATAAAATAATACAGATGTTTTGCATACTAGTTGTTCAAATGTGAATTTTGGTCGTACTAATTAATTCAAGTTGCCCTAAAGCTATGTTAACATGTTTTATATCATATGCATGGCAATGTGGAGTGAATGTTAAAGATGAAGTGTTATCCCAACTAACTAATGGAGTGACCTAAGACTAATCCAAAGCGAGTAGACATATGAGAAAGCAAGTAATGAACATAATCCAAAACTCATACATGTGGAGATTAAATGAGTCCCTAGTGGAGTCACCATTATATGGACATCGGCCGTTCGGGCAGGGGTTCGGATTCCCCTTCCTGCTCGTGGTTTCTGGGGCCCACTCGTTGGCGCCTGATGTCGGTGCGTGCAATGTCGCTAACTTCTTATGAGGAGTGTTAGGCTTTTCTGGGAGTCGCCACCAACTCAGGGTTTAATCGTCGGAGTTGAACATTGGTTCTCCACTTTGGAGAAGAGAAGAAGAAGTCTAGACCCGAAGGTCTAGGGGTTTAACTCCTAATACTGGTCTGAGTTCATGAGATTTAGGGTAAGTTGTTTGGTTGCACTTGGGGAAGGTGTTAGACACCCAAAATACCTGCCTTTTTAGGGTGGCTTCTCCCATTCATATGAGTTTTAAATTCTATGTCCATGTCCATTTTCTGAATTGAGGTGTTCAATCCTTATTTAAGGTTAATTGAAGGCTTACTGAATTTTCTCAGGCCTAATGCCTATTTTCACTCTCAACGCCTATTTTTCCAATGCCTGAATTTAATTCAGGGTGAAAAATAGGTGTTGGATCATGAATAGTCCTTAAACTGCTCTTAATTTGGCCCTATTCTATACACAAGAGACCCCTCATGGGTTAGGTCTTTAAAGAGATGATTAACCCCTCTAAATGGCTTGCTGTTTGCCTTTTTAGGGTTTGGAGTTAACCCAAAAGAAAGGGGGAGAAAAGAAAGAAGATTCATTTTTCTGAGTTATAGGTCTAACGCCTATTTTTCACCTCAATGCTTGTTTTTCCATATGCCTGAATTTTAATTCAGGGTGAGAAATGGGCGTTGGAAAATCTGATCAAGTGAGCATTTTTGTGCCACTGTTTAGAGTGTTTGGGTGGATCCCAGCACAGTGGATCCCTAAGGTAGGGAAATAGGAAGTCTTCTAGGGTTGCATTGTGCAACCCTATGGGTCCTAGTCATGGGCCACATGGAGATGTGATCTCCTAAAGTAGGCTAAATAGTCATCTATCGTAGGCCTAACACCTATTTTTTGGTTTGACGCCTGTTTATTCAACGCTTGATTTTAAATTCAGGGGAAAACAGGCGTTGGGTGTAAAATCAGTAGCCAACTTGGGCATTTGGGTCACCATAGTGGGGCCTAGAGGGGTGGGCTCTCTCCTGAGTCTTGACACTAGCTTTAGGGGGGACTTATACTTAGCTAATTTTTGAAAAAGGTGATTTTTAAGGCCCAAGCCTAATGCTTGAAAGTCAGTCCAATGCTAGAATTCCCATCAAACGCATGTTTTTTAACAAACAGGTGTTAGGATAGAAATAAGGGCCCACAAAGGTGCTGATACACAAGGGTGACTCACAGGGGTCAAAAATGCCATGGGACAGGTTTAGAAACAATCATGGCTCCCTAGGGTGGGTCCCAGATCTCAATGCCTGATTGTATCCTTGACGCCTGTTTTCTCAATGCCTATTTTTTAATTCCCTAAAAAACAGGCGTTAGTTACTGGGAGAAAATCCAGCAGCTGGATTTCTCAATTTTGGAGCCTTTAGGGTTTTGAAAAAATTCTAAAATTAAGCATGCTCATAGGGGGTATCAGAGGAACAACATATAAAAAATTGATCTCAATCATGCATAGATAATTCACAATAAATTCAATAAATATTCTCCAAAATTAGATTTCAAAAGACCCGGTTCTTAGGGTCTGTTTGGGGGGCCATCTCGAGGCCTTCCACTGCTCTAAAAATCATGAAATTAAATACAGAACACCCTACATATGTCTTTTATAACATAGTAAAAATTAGTCCTAAGCATCCCTCTACAAAATTCAAACAAAAGTATACCTCAAAATAGGTAAAAAACAAGAGCAAAGTAGAGGTTGTTGAGCCTCTACTATATACCCGAATTAGAGCAGTGCTCTAGTATAAATTGGACAGTATAATAGTGATTAGATGATGATATTTGAAGTATAAAAGATGGATTAAGACTAGGTTTAGGCCTACCTTGCCAAGGGTTGGGGGGTTTAATCTTTTTCCTCTTCTTCTTTCTCATTTTCTCCTTAGGGTTAGGGTTTTTTGTTGCCAACCCTAGGTATCACTAAATTGGGGTTATTTATAGTCCCAATTATACTTCATGGATGGTTGGGATTGATCCTAAGGGTTGCTAGGTGGAGGGTGGAGATGTGTTTAGCCAAGGTGAGGTGGAGGGCTCACATTTAGCATGAGATGCATGGGTGACACTTGTGCTAGGGGGTTAGATAAGTGTTTAAGTGTCTTGGGTAGGTGGGTGGTTAGGATTAACTTGGGCTAACCACATGGAGGGTGAGGATGAGAGAGGGTTGGTTTACATGCATTGGTTGGGTGTACAAAGAAGGGTAGATTAGATGCCATTTGATAGGTGTAGGTTAGTTGCAAGAATCAAGGATGGGGCATCAAGGTACTATTTGAAGGGTCATGAGTGGAACCTCAGGGATGTGAAATTTAGATCCCTGATCTAAGGGTGAGGGTTGAGTTGTGAGGGGTGAGGGTGCACTAGAGGAGATGCTTATCCAAGGGTTGGTAATCTAGCCTTAAGTTGTGAATACCTTAATCCCACTAGTAAGCTTAAATGCCTTAAGGCTTTAGCTCACTAAGGTACAATGATTATTTTGCAATTTTCCATTCCTTCATTGTGTGGTCCCTTTTCGTGGCTCTCAGGCTCGAAATTGGGTGAACTCAGTGTCTAGTTTTGAATTCTTAGATGATCTGGTCGCAACGGGCTAGTTGGAACCAAATTAAGATAAGGGTAAGGGGGTAAAATTGGGGTTTTTCCATCCTGAAAATACTTGTCGGACATTTCGGAAGGGCAAGGGGGTAAAATTGATCTTAGAAATTTTTTGATGAAAGATGGCCATTAATTCAAGTGAACAACAACCTCTGACCATACTGAATTACGGTACTTGAGCTGAGAACTGCACCAAAAATCATGTTTAAGTGATTGGGGAATTCTAGATAGGGACTGTTGCTGGCTTTTCCATAGATCTCTGATGTGGACCAAACTTAGGGGAATTGAAGCTTGGAGAATATCAAGGCTACAAAAACTGATAGACTGATCATTGAATTCCCAGGTAGTTATTGAAAGATTTACGAAGTGGAGTCATTCGTTAAGATCAAGTTTCTATAGTCACCTGAAAGTTGGGAGAAATGAAGAAATGAACTGTCGGACTTCCTTCATTTTTCCATCTTGTGAAATGGTCTTTCAAAGATATGATAGAGATTAAACTAATGAGCCTAACCTTGTCCCATTATCAGTTTGGAAGAATCTTTGAGGGCATTCTGTGTGACGAACACAGACGAAGCGGCCTGTTCTATCTTGAGCAGAAAGTGATGGTGTGGGGTATGGGGGCCTTATAATCTTGTGAAAATTTAATACTTTGAAAGCATTAGAATCATGAGGATGTGGCCACTGATAGACTAAATTTCTGAGTTTGGGTGAGTTCCTAGGAGTCGGTTGGTCACTTGATCCCTGATACGGGATTGCTACTCCTTTTGGGGTAAATAAGGGAATCTGCTTAGATAAGTTCCTCGAAAGCTTGTGTTCCTTAGAAAGTTTTTTTGAAGGTTTCACAATTCTAGAGAGATGGGCGCTAACTGATCATGATTCGGACAACCAGGAAACATGCTGACACCATACGAGTGGAATAGGATTTGGACCGCTTTTTGATCTATTTTGGGGGAGATTTGAGATTTCATCCAGACTTGAGATATCAAAGTCTTTTTCTTGTACCTGAGAATTTAAAGCTAAGACCAGGGGCAAGACATGGTCATTGTCCTTTCAGAATTCAAAGATTGGATAAAACTCTGGAGGCTTTTCCAAGGGTCACCTTCAGGCCGGGGTTGGCCTAAATTGAGAGGTTGGTATTGGCAATCTTAATGAGGGTTGACTCTATGATAAGTTTCTTGGAATTGGGAGAAGCAGGGGTGGTGTCTAAAATTGCACCGTTTTGACAGTGGGAGAGGTTCTAGGGATCCTTTGAGGGTCAAGGGGTGAATTCTTGAAGGTGAAAAGGGTAAAGTGGTAATTTTTTTGCTCACAGGTCAAAAAATGAGAAAATGAGGGTTCATTGTCTATGATGTTTCATGACAAGAAGGCTTATATAGATGAGGGAAATTCAGTGATCTGAATGATAGATAGTGAATTCTTAGCTTTTAGAGGAAAAAGGGTAAAATGGTAATTTTTTCACCTATGATGCTTTATTGAGGAAAGGCTTATGGAGGTTGGAAAAACTACAAACAGCATGAGTGGATTCTTGAATGTGGACACTCAAAGTCCTGTTGATGCTTTTATGAGAGATTAGGGTTTATCTTGAAATGGTGCATTTCGGGCTGTAATGAGGTGTTTTGACTGGTTCATTGAGACTGGAGTATCTGGAAAGGCTTCTTTGGGAATGCCTAACCTCCTAGAGTCCAGGTTTGCTCTTCCTAAGCCAAGGGTGCCTAGAGTCTTGATGCCTAAATGCTGTTATGCTGTCTTTATGGTATCACATGATTCGAGTCAAAATTTGGGTGCTGACAATATACATAAATAACATATTAAAAATGTTTTAAAAAAATAATTAACAATACTTCATGGATCACCCATGCATCAATAGTCTCTCATAAAGCCCTCAAATTGTCCCCAAGGGGCCCCCTCTCCTTGCGTGGCATCCAATGCTGCACGCGTGGCTGCTTATCACTGTACTCCATGTTACGATGTGGCTCTAAGGGATGAAAGTACTCGTAAATCCAACCCTCGAGCAACGTAACATAACCTGCCATCTGCTTAACCTCAATCTGGCTGACAATCTCGAGTTGATGATAAAGATAAGCCAATGCTCTAGCACCCCATGAGTATGTATGGACCTTATTTAGGTCTTGTAGTAGCACAAAAAATCAAATGGGCACCCGTGTTCATGTCTTGTTTGCAAACAATGTACACCCCAAAATATATAACGAATAGCCCCTAGCAACATATCCAATCTCATCCTCACTCCAGGCATCAGTAAACCCTAAAAATCTGAGCCTCAAGCACTCCATCCTTACTGCCTGACCCCGTGCTCTATCCAACTCCTCCAGTGCCTCCTCCACCATAACCCCTAGTGTCTCAGTCAGTAGTGTCTTAGCCTGTTCGCTAGATAACCGGGTTGGCTCAACCTGGATGGGAGTCCCTATCACTAAAATCCCAAGCAGAGCGTGGACATCATCAAGCGTGATTGTCAACTCCCCAAATGACATGTGGAATGTGTTGGTCTCAGGGTACCAATGCTCAACAAAGGCAAAGATGACTACCCAGTTGACGGACTGGTATAATGCATGCACTAAGGGGTATAGGCTCAACTCCTGCACCAACTTCATAAACTTAGTGTTTTGGACATTCTCATCCTCCACCTGCCACTCATTAAACTTGTCTGCGTGGCTAATACATTTCAGTAGCTCACGCTCCTGTAAAAGAAAAAAGAAACAATGTTAGCACAATACACTCGTATGGAATAACACAAATAAATAACCCAATACATAAAATAAACAAATAAATACCCCATGCTACCAGATTAATGATGTGACATGCGTGGAATAGTTATCTAATAGGGTGGGGCCCTCTGGAGATCCAACAACAACGGAGGTTGGCGACAGCTGCGGCACAGCTGCTAGCTCCATAGTAGGTACGATCTTACCCACTTCCAAGTCTATCATAGAATCCTCGATATTGACGTGAGACGCCTCTCCCTTAACTCGAGAGATGTCCGCAACCCTGCGTTGTCGCTTAGATGCGGTTGATGCCACCTGTGAAGGACCAGCCTCCATATATATCATATGCCAAGAATCAAATGATCGAATAGTGTGTAGAGGCATTAAATACAAAAAAAAATTATTAAAAAAATTTGAAGTATGAAAAATAAAAAAAACAATTTCAGGTCTGTTCAGCCCTGAGACGCCAAACATACCTGAAGGTGTTCGGCATCACCATGCCAAACATGCCTTGCTATGTTCGGCATTGTGATACTGAACACCTTCAGGTATGTTCAGCATCCAGGTGTTGAACGTGCCTAAATATGTTCGGCCTGGTTACACCGAACCTACTATGAGGAAAAAAACTGAACAAAAACCACAAAATTTTAAATCAAATGTTGATTTACTGAAATTTAACATAAACAATCGATGTTTACGCTTCTTTATACTAATTTTTTTCCAATTAATTTCTTTGTATGGTATTTTTGAAGATGTTTTTTAACAAAAAAAATTCTCTTACCTGACTGGTGGATGGCGGCGTCATTGGTGCTAGAAGTTAATGGTAAGTTCCGTTGTCATCGTGGAGGCATAATTCAGTCACCAGTGATGCTGGTGGAAGGGAGGGAACAGTTGGAGTGACTGGAGAAATGAAAGAAGAAGGGAGGGAGGGAGGGAACAGTTGGACGTTGGATACGCTGGTACGCGGGTTGGAGAATTTCAAATGGAGGTGTGCATATTAAAACATAGTAGGGAGTGGTTAAAAATAGATAAGGGAATAATTGGAAATCACTGAGGTGTGTTTATAAATGGATGAGGTGTGCTTAACAGTGAGGTGTGCTTACAAAAACTTGAGGTGTGAATATGATTTCCCGTGAGAGTTACACTAATGCAGATAAATTCTTAAGGAAATAATGGGATGGAGCGGGTAATAATCCAGTAACACGACCAGTGTTCATCACTTGGAGAGTCGACTAGAGATACTCCAGCCCTCCACAGTCTATGGCTTCAAACGAATCGGATTTGGAATGGATATGAGCATCTTTTTTGTACTTATTCTAATGGATATTATAAAAATATACTGTATCCTAACCTTACAGCTTAAATAATTCGGATATTGGATATCCGAAAAAATGAGACAGTTTTATATATGTTGTCACTGTTGCTAGTGCAATCTTTCCTAACCCATGTCTATTCTCTCCAAAATCTCCGATGTCATATGGCCTAGCAACGATGTCAGATGGAGCAAAACACCATCTCTTCTCCTATGTGGTGGGTGTGAACTTTTACTGCTGCGCCATAATTGTGGTAATACCTATGAGTGCCGCCATGGACCAAGATAGCACAGATATGAAGTAGAGAGTTTATATATTTTAAGGGTTTTAATTGTTAGGCTATTTAAGATTATTGGATTAATTTTAAACCCAACAGACTATTCTCTATATTCTCTATATTGTTATATTTAAACAAAACATATATTTAACATAATGGATTGTTATATATCCATTTCTTATCCGTTTATAACAAATATTTTTATAAACGGACCAGATAAGCTTATTTCAGATTGGATGCAGACCGGAACAAGGTTATGTTTCAAATAACTTGCAACCCACTCCACACCGTTGACATTGACACCCAATCTCCATCTAACGGATTCTGATTCAGCCGAGTTTTTCACTTTGTTCGAGCCATAGTGTTGTCTAAACTCATCGAACTCATATAAGTCAACTTCGTAAAGTGAAATGATATGCTCGGCTAGGATCTTCTTTAGAAAAAAAGTGGTCAACACTTATTCGTGGAAGGATTCATTTTTCCTCTAAGTGGAAAATTCTTAGCTTCAGTTTTTCTCATACAATTGCTTTTAGCTCCTTCATTAGAAGGACCCAGGAAGGAGCTAAAGCGCTAAATGAATTATGTTTGAGGTGGACAAAATATTACTAAAAATATTATATTTGAGGTAAAAGCTAAAGTGTAAAATTTGAGAGCAAAATATGAGAACAATCACTTGTTCACTGGTTGTATTCTCTTTACAAAGGCATTATGTTGGCTATTGACATAGGATGCACGAGACTACACATCGCAAGGGTGAGGCTATTGGCACCCCAAAAAATCCTCACCACACTCATCCCTTTTTTTTTATTCAAATTTTTACCCATCCCCAAATTACCCCTCCTCCCTCCTTCCCTGACGTCTCTCGCTCTCTCCCTCCCTCCTTCCCTGCCTATTCAGACCTCCACATCAGTGTAGGTGCCCACCTGTTCAGACCTCCACGTCCGTGCAGGGGGTTACTTAGACCTGCACCTCCGAATGCCCCAAAAAAATAGGGAGGAAGGGAGAAGGAGAGAGAGAGAGGAAGAGGAAGAGGAAGAGGAAGAGAGAGGGATAGGAGAGAGAGCAAGAGAGAGGGAGGGAGGGAGAGGAAGGAGAGAGAGGGAGAGAGAAAGAGGGAGAGAAAGAGGAAGAGAGAGGGAGAGAGAGGAAGAGAGAGAGAGGGAGGGAGAGGAGAGAGAGAGGGAGGGAGGGAGAGAGATAGAGACGTTAGGGAAGAAGGGAGGAGGGAGGTGGGGCAATTTGGGGAGGGGTAAAAATTTCAATAAAAAAAGGGGGGTGTGGTGAGGATTTTTGGGGGTGCCGATAGCCTCACCCACATCACAATTGACTATAAGCTGGTAGTGAATATACTAATTTACCTAAAGTGAATGCCCATAGAAGATTTTGAGCCTCGCTGGGAAGATATGGATGCAACTACAAATACTTTGGTCGTATGAGATACACCATGTGTGAAGGAAAGCGAATCAACCAGCTGATTTCTTAGCTTCTTGGATGAATTGTATTGAATCCCACATCTTGTTTTCATTTGATTTTCCACTTGCACTTAAAGATGCAATCTTTAGAGATGCCATACAATCCTTTTTTGATTTAATACAAATTATTTACTTATCTAAAAAAAATTGTGGCTTAGGGTCCAAACACCAAAGCCCCTTTGGAGTTCTTAGAACTAAGTCAATTACTTAATATAAAAATAATAATAGTAAGTCAATTATATATTTGATGTTGTATGTTTGAGGTGTTGAATTATTAGATTTATTGAGATTACATTAGATCTAACATTCAATCACCAAGTAGTGGAAACATTAAAATTTAAAATGTTTTTTTTCGATCGTTAAAACCGTGTACGAAGTGAAAATAGCAAATTCATTTCATATCCACATCTATGTAATGATAGCTAATTAAACCATTTAAAAGGATTCAAAGTTCTATATATTCCATTCAATAAAATGAAATAAACCATGTCTAGTGTAGAGGATACACATTCAGTCCACAAAACTAAAATTAACCACAATGTTTCTTAAAAGGAATACAAAACATCAAAATCATGAGTATTACCTCTTCCCTTTGATGGTTCTCCTCCTTCTTGGATCAATTCTCCTCATTTGGTGATGGTTGTCAATTTTGGGTGAGCTTGACAGGCTCAATAAACATACATGCAAACTACACTAAATAGGAGTACAATAATAGTGTATAATTCAAAGCATAGTTTGCATGTAAACATTTCATATTCTAAACATAGAAAATAATTCCATGGTCGATATATCATATATGCAATTGATTCAGTCAATGGATGATTGGTATAATAAGAGTCAAATTTCATGAACTATAAGACAATAAAGAGTCAATGATTCAAAAAGGATAACAATATCACTTTTACTTGATATTTTTGATATTAATCAAAGGTTCAATAATATAAATATAGTAATTCAATTTACCATTGTTGTGACCCATTGGAAGGTCCTAAAACAATGTCCAAAGGGCTCCATGAGTCAATAGGGTTCAATCAATATTCAAAGAGGTTCAAAGAATCAAATTCAATAAACATGTTCAATCCTCATTGTTGTAACGCAATGAGAGGTTCCATATGACTTACCACTATTGCAATTCAATGGTAGGTCCTAAATACGTTTCCATTGTTGCGCCCCAATGGAAGGTCATATATCATCCTCTTATTATGATCCAAAGGTAGGTCCTAAATAATTTATCATTGTTGTGATCTAATGGTAGGTCCTAAATACGTTTATCATATTCAAAAGGGTTCAAAGTTCAATAATGCCCAAAAGGGTTTAATAGTTCAAACATGTCCAAATAGATTTAATAATTCAATAATGTTTAAAAGGTTCAATATTCAAATGAGAGAAATCAAATAATGCCAACAATTAAATAAAGACGCTCTCATGAGGTTTGAAAGGGAAAGCCAAGATTTAATGACAATTCAATTCTTTTCATTACATGGGTTCAATCTATGACCTTTCGATTAATTTGATGTGTGTTCAATAATTTTCACATTTCATCATGTTAGCCAATAATCAATTGATCAAAACAAGGCATTCACATTAAATTCAATCAATTTGAGTAATTCTTGCTTGATTTTGGTCATAAGTCAATCCATAATAAAAAATCTCAAGTCATGAGATGATTCAATAGGTTCCAATCATTAAGTTGTTCAATATTCAAATTTAATGATTCAAAATTCATGAATCTAGGTCACTTATGATCGATCAGGTTAAAGGAATTTAGAATTCATAGTTCAAATGATCTTTCATCACATGAGATCTTTAATTAGTTCAAAGGAATCAAAATTTCAATCAATTGATCATTTATCATAGTTCATGTGTGAATTCAAAGGTTCAATCATACTTGGATTCATTGATAATCACTTTCTCATATTCAATTTTATGCTAATTTAAAGGATTTCACATTTTTTATGGACTTTCAGTAAGATTCACAGAGATCATTCATATTGTAAACAATAATAGATGATTCTTGGGGATTCATATCAAATCCATTATAGATCTATACCAATTACATATTTAAATATGATAATTCAAAGGTAACTTCATGGATCTATCAATAAAATGAAAGATAAGATCAAAAACTTTCATAATTCAAACAAGTAACATTTCACAATAGAGATCCCGTAGAAAAATAATAGACTTATCAAAGGATAAACAATAGAGATCCAAATCTCTCATGAATTCAATCATATGATGATTCCAATAACAAAAACTCAATAGAAATAATAGATCAATTAAAGAATAGAGAAAGGAGAAAGGTGTATAATCTACATGTATACTTACTATCAAATTTCCTTAGGTCTCTTTTTCCTTCTCTTTGGTTTTCTCCTTCAAATCCTCTCCAAATCTTAGATCTCCATTGAGGCTCTTCTTCCTCATTTCTTCCAACTTTTCTCTTTCCACTTCTTCCTTTATATTTTGTACCTTTTTCCTTATAAAAGAATCATTTCCTATTTTTTTGGGCATACATATTTTTTTGTTTGCCCAGTTTCGATCACTCGAAACTATTTTTGACCACTAAAAAATTGTTTTTCAATTTCTCAAAATTATTTTTGATCACTTGAATTAGTTCGAGTGCTAAATTTTTTTTGATCACTCTTGCTGTAAGAGTTTTCAAAGCCCGAATGCCATTTTCTTCGAGGGTTGCTTAATCACTCGAGCTAAGTTTTCGATAGATCAAAATTGAGTTCGATTGCTCAAACTCCTTTTGTGTTGAAGGTCACTTCCTAAGGCACTTTTGGGTCTTAGATACATCTCTCACCCACCCCTTAGTCTATTTCCATTAATTACTTCTTATCCCAAGGGTCCAATCACACTTTCCTTTTGTTTTACCTTCCTCATTCATAATATGTGCACAAGGTGTGTGCGGGGTGTTACAGTAGAAGCTTCAAAGTGAATGTCCAACCAAAATTTTAATATTCAGGACTTTGATTTGTTGACATAGAGTAAACCAATTCAAGAGAAAATAAAGAATGCAAACATCTAAACCACCAATTTGATGGAAAAACTTTTAGGTTGCAATCCATCACCCTCGGCCAAATCTTTGCAAATCCCACTTTTAAAATTCTTAGAACAAAGTGTTTCATTTGAAATATTATTGCAATTTTGAAGCCGACATTCATTCACACAGCCCATCCTATATATAACTCTTCAGGATCATTTAGTATGAGTGTTGGAAACTAATGGAGAGAGGATTGTCCACACCTCAGAGACAATCTTGTAGCGGAAGAAGCTAGACTGCACTTGCACCCACATCATAAACGAAGAAGATTGATTCATTAGAGCAAAACACCAACGCCTGTCATAGCAACAACACTACAAGAGTGATGGAGGATTTCATACCATAAAACCTTAGAGAAAGAGAGAGATAAGAGAGAAGAGAAAAGTCCCCACAAGAGTTCCCACGTTTTTGGCATAAACCCCTATTTATAGAGACTTTATGGGTGGAGTTTTAGCTCACTTAGAACTCTAACTCTCACTTAGACTCGTCTATAACCCATTGGATAACTCTTGGAAGAATTTTTGTGAGTTTTGATGCCCATATATGTTGTTTCGATTCTTTGAAAAAACTTTAATTTTTGATTAATTTTCATAAAATTATAGATCATGAACATTATTCCCATGATCACCATATGAAATACTAGGATTTAATCAAAGAAGATTAAGAAGAACACCTCAATAGCTAAACTGGACATTAGATGATGATCCGACCTGGTCTCCAAAGTATCCACACCTGCTCTAGAGTTCTCTGCGCTTCTCCTAACCTTTGAAAAGTTACAATAGCCATTCTAAATGTGGATATGTTTTATATATAGAGTTTTTGAGAAGCTAAAGTAACCCTAAGGGGTGTGGGATCCTTATGAGATGCTTATTCTTAGGTTGCGGGGCCTAGTATCCTTAATTAAGTCAAACTATATTAAGAATACTCTATCTTTTATTAATTATAAACTTGCACACCACTAATTACAATAATCCTTGTTACATATCGCAATTGAACTTCCAAAGATAAGAAAATAACAATGAAACCCTGCCTTACAGATATTTCACAAATATGTCCTTTCACTACACAATATTCCTTAATGATCCTTAGGATGACAAAATAATCACTGTCTAACCCTTTTGGTCATTAAAACATTATCATTAGTAACTTAATGAATCAATTGGATATTCAAAAACATTTATTTGATAAAATCCTTTTCAAAATTAAATAAATTTATTATAATATAATTTTGAAAAAAATTGACAAACACTTTATCAAGAACCACTAGCACTAAATTTTCAAGTCCAATTAAAGCACATATTTCCTAAACTGAATATTATCCCATTTAAGGGTAGTGAATTCCTTGTTGGGAATTTGCATCCTCTCAAGTATCATGTAGGCTATCCAAACTACCCATGATATAGCCTCTAATTAGGCATCACTGGTTGG
>JAOXJP010123522.1:0-13789 GCA_025762735.1 Platanus orientalis | reverse complement strand
ATTGATAAGACCATTCACTATTTCTTGAAGCTCGATCTCTCCCCCGGATGAACCATATAGCCAAGAGAAACCATGAAAGAGCTTGCCCCACCCATGAGTAAATATTTCGTAGTAGCCTCATTAGACCGTACATCTCTCTTGGTATATGGTGTAGGTAATATGTCGTGTTAGTCCTAGTAGACATGGACATATGTCAGACGACATATCAGACATTTCGAGACATTTAATACCATGTTTCTGACCAATAGAACACTATCTGCGACTAAATCGAAGGAGGAAGGCAAACAAATTTTAGCTTGCGGCCATTTCAGGGTTGGGAGTGGAAACCTCTCCTTACCAAGATTTTTCCATCTATTGTTAATGGCAATCGATGGATAGGGGTGTGGGGTATTCCCTTGTCGGCTTGGTCACAAGAGACAATCCAAGATATTGGTTGATGATGTGTGGTTTAATAGTGGTTGATACCCAAACTTTAAAAAATGAGATTATCATTGCAGCTCGGTTTAAGGTGGCATCGACTTCTTTGTTGGATATTCCAAGGGTTATATTGATGCGATTTAAAGAGGATGAGTATGTTCTGTTCATCGAAGTGGAGAAGGTTCTAATCCTTTCAAGTCTCAGAGACGATAATAGTGGTAGTTGCTCCAATCTGGAGGTTAAGGACGACATTATGGATGTTGCTTTCGGGTAAGATTTGGCACGAGTAAGAGGAAATGAGGTAATGGGTGATGTCAGGGGTTGGCGACAGGGGTGGAGCTTGGATTTTCTTTAAGGGGGGGTAATTAAAAAATTTTAGTTAAAAAAATATGTATAAATATATATTAAAGTGCATATCATTACTCAAAGAAATATTGTCATTAAAAAGTCATTTACAACTGTGTGCCATTCATTCACAAAAAAAATTGCCCATTAAAAATCCGTATACAATTATAGTGGCAATTGTCCACGACGAGGCCTCATGTTCTGAAAGTGTTGGATGATCTTCTCATTATCGATGCTATTTAAAACATCATTCTCGATATAAGTGATTAAATAATCATTCATTCAATCATCTCTCATCTTACTATGCAACCTATTTTTCATAACGTGCATTGCAGAAAATGTTCTTTCAATAGTAGTAGTAACAATTAGAATGATTGGTGCCAATGTTATGAGCAAGTATACTAACGGATACAAAATATTTTTCTTTGTTTCGACCATCTTCTTGGTAAGACTGTATATCCCTTTCACTTCTGAAGACTCATTACGTGAGTGTATATCACAAATGTAACTCTCAAGTTGATTGTCAATAGATATGATATCTACTGCAGAAAATTCCAGTGGATATGATTGAGCAAAGCGAAATAACTTTTGTTTGTCAAAAGAAGAAAATGAATCTCTTGGATTTAAGCATGACATACAAAGAAGTAGCTCAATGTTCATTTCATTGAAGCGGTTGTCAAGCTCTTGATGTTGTATATTAATCACAATATAAAATAATTCAATACGATGGTGATACAGATTTGCTATATCTTCAGCTTTGCGTTGTGAACGTCTTCGGACACATGCTTATCATCCATGCAAGGAACAATGATATTATTTTTGTTACAAAATAAAGAAACTTCAGCAAAGAGAGAATCCCACTCATTCTCTCTTTTTTTGGAGTCTCTCTTTGAAAATCTTGGCTAAAGTCATTGCATTCATAATATATTGTTTCTTCCGTTGTAATGCCTTTGATAATTCATTAATAATCTCCCATATAATTCTTATTAAATGTATGTTGAATACAAGTTCAAATGATTGTAATGAATCTAACAGAGTATTTGATTCGGCTTTTTGTTTAAAGGTCGAGCCATCTTGACCGACAATATCAAGTACTTCAATCACAAAAGAAAACATGGTAGTTTGGCTTAACAATGTACCATAGTGTGAGCTCCAATATGTGTTCCTAAGCCTATTAATACTAATTTTTTGATTCAAGCCTCTCCCAATTAAAAGTTCAGCATGATTAACTTTTAAAATTTTAGCAGTTTGTTTATCTCAAAGAATGTCCCTTCGTTTGCACGATGCTCCAACGACATTCACTGCATTTGAAATAACACTAAAAGGTGAATTGATTTGGTAATGATTTCTTGCAATAGCAACCAGTGTCAATTGAAGCTGATGTGCGAAACAATGAATGTAGTATTCATTTACATTTTCTTTCATAATTAGTGTTATGAGGCCATTAAATTCTCCTTACATGTTACTGGCACCATAACAACTTTAGCTACATAATCTTTTTATACTTAATCTATATTTGGCAAAAAGTGCATCGATTGCTTCTTTAAGTGCTGCAGCAGAAGTCTCATTAACATGTACTGTTCCAATAAAACGCTTAACTACACATCTTTATTTGTCCATATAATATAGCGCAATAGCCATTTGCTCTTTGATAAATACATCATGAGATTCATCAATTAAAACAACAAACAGTGAATCTACAAAATCAGTGATGATAACATTTATAGTTTCGATTGCATATGCACTCACAAGATTTTTTTGAATATCTGGTGAGGTCAACTTTAGATTTTCGGGAGCATTCTCTAGCACAACCTTTTTCACATTTTCATTAGCATTAGCAAAAAATTCCATTAGTTTAAGGAAGTTCCCTTTGTTATTCGACTCCTCTGATTCATCATGACCACGAAAAACTAATCCCTGATGTAAAAGAAAACAAACACACTGAATCGATGCACTCAAACGAGTTTTATAATCCACTCGTGTTTGGTCATTATGCCATGAAAAAATGTCTGAATATGTTGTTCTTGATTTAATAATGCTTGACACTTTCATGTACTTGATTATAAGCGCTATTAGGCCCTCCAACATGAAGTTGAAAATTTTCTTTCTTCTTCTAGTTCGAAAATCCTTTCATGATAAAAACATCATCACTCATTGTTCTCCATGTAGCCTAAAAAGATAGCAAGATAAACAAAATGCGGCATCCTTGATGATTTTATACTCTAACCAACCATCATATTCATTAAACTAAGCAGAATTGAATTATCGCGATATATTTCCAATTTTCTTTTGTGGAAATATATGCTTATGTGGCTGACAAGGACCCATTTGCAAATATGTCATTCAAATAGAATCTTGATCTTTATGATTATAATCTGAAATCCTACTGCGTAATCCACGATCAAAAGGAAGATTTGATAAATTAACTTCTATTATTTTATCTCGCTTTGACATGAAACTAAGTTACACTTGATCACATAGATTGCTTTCTATTATAGAAGGAGACTTATCCGACTTTCTTTTGAGGAATTTATCCATAACTGGTGTAATAAAGATTAAGAATTTAAAATAAATTCAATTGAAAATAATCTATGAAAACAAATAAGCAATAGCAAATAGCTAAAATACAATCAATGTATTTTTTAAGTGAATATTAAATATTAAATAAATCATGCTTTAACTATTGCTAACAAGCATGATTAAAAACGAATAATAAATATCAAATAAAACATGCTTCAGCTGTTAATATCTAACATGCTTCAATTATTGCTTTGTCTTATCTAATATTAAATATGTAGATTCTCTGTCTTAGGAATTCATGAAAACCCAATAAAAAAAGAATATTTAAGAAACGAAACATTCCTATAGAACAATCAGAGTTCAAAGAAGCGATAAGGAAAACTGTTCCACAACTTGTCGCATAGCAGCTACAAATTTATTGACCTAAAAATTATCACTTTGAATTGGGTCAATAAATCGTCACGCATTTGATCATCTGTTGTAAATTGATGTTCAATACAAAAAATTATTACCAAAAGGAGCCATCAAATTATAAACAAATCAACCTAAGGTAGGATTAACGTTACGGGCTGACACATCAGTGCTAAAAAGTGAAAGCATCACCAAAAAAGTGAAAGCATCACAAAAAACATGTAAGTTACCTTCAGTCCTACCTTAGGCTCACTTTAGGGGTTGCACCAAATTCAAGGAGCTTAGTTTGTGGTGTGGGATACACAATGATCACACCAATTTTGGTCACAAAATTTAATTCATGATTGAAAAACAACTATTTCTTCTTTGACATTTTCCATCAAGGTAGAGAGAGAGAGAGAGAGAGAGAGAGAGAGAGAGAGAGGTAATATTGGAATGGAGTATGGAGAAAAGCCTCATGTTGTTTGCATAATTGCATCCCAATTCCCATACCCAACCCAACTGCCCAAGGGCATGTAAAACTAAATTGGTTTTCCAGTTTTTTCTTAGACACCTGACTCTATGCTCCACCTGAACTGGACAATGATGGCAGAGCTACGACTTCCTTTGTGTCCAACTCTAACTTAATCCAAAAATTAAATTGGGTTAGAATTAACCAATCTAACCCTGTAAAAATAGGACATAATAAAATTGTATTGTTAAAAGAAAATACCCTTAATTGCATAAGATCCATGGAGGGGTTCAATCCAGGCAATGAATCTTCTGTAGTTATCTCTCTCTCTCTCTCTAAACCTTGATGGAAAATCTCAATTGATTGCTTGGCTTCCATTTTCCTATTTTTTCTTAGACACCGCGTCTCTCTCTCTCTCTCTCTCTCTAACTTGATGGAAAATCTCAACTGGTTTCCAGTTTGCATCCCATACCCAGCCTGCCTCATGTCGTTTGCATCCCAAATTGGTTGCCATGGAGGAGTAATTGTGGTTGGTGTTTAAGAAAACACAGGGGAGAGGATAGGGAAAACAAGAAACCTAAATTCGTTTGAATCCGGTATTGAAAACGAAATTAGAAAAAAAATAAAATGGCACAACAACAATTTACACAGAAAAATTGAAAAAAAATTCATTAATTACCTTCTTCTCTGGCTGGTGGTCTCGGCAGGTCAATGGTCCCGGACCGACTCTCGCTTTATCGCTTTCCCTCTATTCGTTCTCTCCAATATCACAAAGAGGAGAAAATGCTCCCTCTTCTATGCTCTTTTTATATCTTTTATTTTTCCCATACTGCCCTTATTAGGTACGAGTATTTCCTTGAAGAGGGGGGGGGCAAGGAGCTAGAATTTGGGTTTTATTATTTGAATAAGACAAAGATATGGGGGATTTTTCAGATTTAAAGGGGGGGGAGGACTGCCCCCCTTTGCCCCTACGTGGCTCCACCACTAGTTGGTGATGAATTCAATGGCTTGGAATAGAATTGAAAGTACTGGTTAAAAGTGTTTAGAGGCAAATGTTGAACACTCTCTAAATTTGAATTTTGAGTTCGGAAGTTGTTCTTAGTTGTTGGATGGGTTGCTTGGGGGATTGATGGAAGAAGCCAATGATTGGGCCACTAGCCATGAGTTGAAGTCCAATAAGCACAATTGGATTTGGCGCCCAAAGGACACTGGACTGAATTCGTTAGCACAACCTATGAATAAACTCCAAGCCCATTCCCATAGTTGACAAAGAAAAGGCTAATCTAGTGGATGCGTTTGTTCAAAACAGGTCCAACTTGTCTTCATTTAATTGGGGGTAAGTCCCCTTCGCCTGTTTTGAAAGAATCAATTTCTAGAGCTAAGGGTGATTCTCAAACAGGAGACGATGGGATGGAGGGTTTTGAAGTTTGACCTTACCGGAAAATGGTGGATGAATATTTCGACAACGAATGGGGCTTGGGTTGGCTGGCGCATAAGGACAAAAGGGGATCAAGCGATCGCTATAGATGTTCATTGAGTAGTCGACTGTCATGTGGGATGGAGAGTTCCCCATAACATGGCTTTAATGAGGTTGTGGATCATTCAAGCACGAGGTCTAATTCTTCTTCCTCATGTTCGGATCAAACTTTGGAGATGACTGAGGCTATGCTTCACTAGGAGTCTGCCCTCTATTGATAGAACCATCTACATCATGTTAGGGTAAACATTGTAGTTGCCAATTCCATGACAAAAAGGGTTTACATGTTGTACTGTACATCATGTAAAACATATAAGTCATGTGAGTCCAAGTCTTGTATGACATATAAGTCTTAGTCCACAACTTCAAGAAGTACATCACAAGACCTTGGCAAAGATCAAAGACTCATGGGAAATGCAATTTGAGAGCAAGCATCACAAAAATGACTCCAGACTATTCTCAGCCCATTTACATTCACAGGTAAATTAAATGTAAAATATTATTGGATTGAGCCCATGACCTAGGGATGGTGTAATGAGACTTGACTCGAGCTTAAGAGAATCCTCACAATCACTTTGGTTAAGTGTAAAAATTAGAGAAAATAAAAAAGGACCAAAGAGTACAATGACAGGATATATGAACTTAAAATGACTCTAACTTTTGATCCCGATGTCCATTTGGGACCCACAAGTACTCAAAATGATTGGCTCAACAAGCTCTATTTGAATAAAAAAAGGTAGTGACCACCTGAATTGAGCCGCACAAAATAGGTGGATCGATCCGACGTGAAAAATCTGGAAAAATTCCATATTTAAAAAAATGAATGGCCAAGATTGTTTGAATGTTAGGGCTAGGGTTTTGCATGAAATTTTCATCTATAAAAGGGCCCTCTAATCTATGAAAAGACCAAGAAAAAAGGAAGACAAAAAGATCACAAAAACTCTAATGCTTGGAAGATCTAAAGCTTGAAGAAGCTCTGCATGTTTTGCATGTATCTGCTATAGCTCTCGCTATAGTGTATGACGGAACCCCGTGGTCTATGATAGAGACCTTAGGAATATAAATTAAAAGGTTGATAATTCCAGGAAAATCATTTAAGTTGGGTGGAATTTATAATAATTAAATTAGGCAAAAAAATTGGGACGTTCCTATTCACCCCCACTTTAGGGAATTTCACATTGAAATCCTCACCTTCTACAAGGACAGTTAGTGATCCTTTGGGGTTGGGCGATTTGCGATTCATTGGCACGACATAAGTTACAGAGTTGGATGGGTACTCTGTTAGGGAAGGAACGATGCAGAATGGGGATATTGGATTGTAATTGGGGGAATTTATCTCGGATGACGAAGTTTTGTCTCTAGGTGGTGTTCACTTGATTGAACTAGTAAATTTGCTAGAATTCTTCACTCTAGAGCACAATATGAAGCTTGTTGACTTTGAGGAATTGCCTACGGAAGGAATCCTAGATCCCGACTATTCAGTGGTTGTTGATTCTGTGTAGTTCCTTCATCAACCGATTGGTGACGTTAATCAGGAGAAGTGGAGACATTTGGATGGACAGCATGTATTTGAATCCTCACTTGATCAACCTCACTCTTATTCTTCTCTCAGAAAAATTAGGTAATTGTAACCCTATTTCTAAATTTACAAATGATGTTGTTGATTCCTTTTTTGTTGCTGTTTTGGATTCTTGCTGTATTCCTTCTTCTACTCTTGTGTTAGACTTAGCTGGTATGCAAGAAAGTATTGTGGAGTGCCATAATCATGCTTTTGTAAGGAATTGTTCTACGATGGCTGTGTCTAGGGGGGAAATTGGGGCACAAAAATTCGAGCAAGAAAGGGATGGACTTTATATTGGAGGGACGGGGATTTAAGGTTTGTGACCAGTTTGGGAATGAGGTTAGGCTATCAGATTGTTTGACTATGGAGGAGGATGTACAGGATGAACCTGTTAAGAAAGAGGAAAAGAAAAATGGGAGTTGTGAAATTTGAGGTGGGAAATGCTGGATGGTGGGACAAACTGCATTGAAGGAGCTAAAAGGTCGAATGGGGGTAAAAAGAGTTTTCAAAATGAAGGTGCTTTCTTAGAATGTCAGATGGTTGGGTGGAGATCCGAATAGAAGAGCAATTTGAGAATGTATAAGGAAATATAAGCCGAATGCCATTGTCATTCAAGATACTAAGAAGGAATCTTTGTCTCCCTAGTTGATTAGAAGTGCTATTAGATGGGAGTTTCAGAATGGGTTGTTATCCCAGCCGTGGGTACTGCTAGTGGGATTCTTTTTGCCTAGAATCATCTTGAAGTTTCTAAGATGGATGAAATGGTGGGGAATTTCTTAGTTGCTATTCAGCTAGTGGATTGAGCTTTTAGATTTAAATGGATGCTTACATGGATTTATGGACTGTTAACTCCTTACAATCGTAGTGAGTTTTGTGAAGAGTTGACAGACATACGGAGTGCTTGGTTGGGGTTTTGGGTGGTGGGAGGGGATTTTAATGTGATCATATTTACTCATGAGAAGAACAATCCTAATCATGTTACTAGAAGCATGTGAGATTTTGACGCTTTTGTTAGTAGTCATAGCCTTTGATATTGTCCTTTGATTAGGGCTGTCAATCGGGTTGGGTTAGGTAGGCTAAGGTTAACCTGATCCTAGCCTAAAGATGAATTCTTGAGTCCGAGCCCAGCTTGAGCCCTCAACATTCTGCTTGAGCCTAACCCGATTTAATAATTTGGGCTTTGGGCTGAGTTTGGGCTTCCCAAAGTTAACAATTCAATGGAAAATTTTAGATTGAGTTGGAGCTCATAGGCTTTAAAAATTAAATTTATGAAATAAATCATCTAGAATTTATATACTTCAAGATGGGCTTTGGACTAGCATCACTCAAATTAAGAAAAGTGTCTCACTCTTGTATTAAGATCACACTTAGTTTCGGGCCGGGCTTCGCGCCCCTTATTAGATATAAACTTTGGGCTGGGTTGGGCTAGGCAAGGCTTTAGGCTAGAAAGGCTTGGACCTGTGCCCAGCCCAAAAATCACTTCAGGCTTGAGCCTAGCCCAGCCCAACCTGAAGTTCAACTTGCCCATCCCACCCATTCTTCGGGCCGGTCAATTCGGGTTTTGGGCCAACCCAGACCAATTGAGGCTTTGATGAATGGGAAATACACTTGGACTAATGGTCAAACTTCTTGTCGGCTTTATAAATTTCTTGTATCTAGTTGTTGGGAGGAAATCTATCCCCATTTTACCCAAGCAGCTCTCCCAAAAATTGCATCGGATCACTGGCCTATCCATTTTTTTTGTGTGGAGGTAACGGGAAAACTTTATTTAAGAAAACATGGAAAGAACAAAACAAGCACAAGATAAGACCATCACCAAGGGAGTGAAAGGCCACAACAAGAAAAATCAAAAAAATAACAACACCCACAAGAAACACAAACACTACTACTCCTCATATCAAATGGAATGCCAGTTCCTCCCCTCAAAATCCACCTTAATGGAGATCCAATCAAATAAAGTTTTATATATGTAGAAGGAGAGCTCCTCATCTTGCCCTCAAAGATCCTAGAGTTTCTCTCCCTCCCCATACTCCATCTAGTCTATCCTATTGAATACTTTGGCAGTGAATTATGGGCCTGTAGCCTTCAGATTTGAAAATATGTGGACCCTGCATTTATTTTTTATGGAATGTATTAGACAGAGGTGGAATGAAGTTGAAGTGGCTGGTTGGGAAGGCTTCTATTTTATGAAAAAACTGCAATATGTTAAAAAAAAGCTTATTGATTGGAACAAGAACACATTTAGGATTTTAAAAGAAAGAAAAAAAGAATAAGAAAAATTTGGGATGAAATTCAAATGATTGTTAAACAATTGGAGGATAATGAGTCCTTGTTAGAGTTATTCTCCAAACGGAAATCTCTCCTTGTTGAGATGGAGGGCCTTTTAAGATGTGAAGAAGTTCATTGGAGTCAAAAGGCAAAATGTAAATGGCTGAAAGAGGGTTATGGAAATACAAAGCTTTTTTATAAAGTGGCTAACGGGAAGCGGCGAAAGAGTTTTATTTCCAAACTTTGTATCGAGGGAGTGGTTGAAGATTTTGTCCAAATTAAGGATGAAGGTATTCGATTATTTGTAGCCTTGTATTCAAAGGAGGAAAGGGTGAGGCCAACTATCAACAATTTGTTTTCATCTCAGTTGGATAGGGACGTGGCAAAGTCTATTGAAGTTTCACTCAAAATTGAGGAGGTGAAGGAGGCAATCTTTAGCATGGGGAAAGATAAATCTCCGGGGCCTGATCGCTTTTTGATGTAGCACACAGTGCAGTAAAGACTAAACAGCAAACTTCAAATGAATATATACCAAGTCCTGAAAACTAACTCACTCAGGTTTTGTTGGATCACTAACAGCAGGTAGGAATCAAATAAAAAAACACTACTCACAGGGTAGGGATTGAAAGAAAGTTGATCTAATGTTGTTGAAGGAATTACCACAAAACGAAGAGACTTAGTGCTTTTATTGAACACTTGGTAGGCCTTCTGTTATAAAAGGGTTTAACAGCAAATTATAGATGTACCCAGCAGCCCATAAATAAAGGATAACAAAGCTATGCTTCAGATTAATCAATCAGTGACTAGAAACTTAGAAAACAGTCCCATAAATATATGAAATTGAAGAGAATTTGCTGTTTAGGATTGGTCACAGGGGTTCTTAAATAAATATATAAGATGTAGGGACTGTTATAGAGTACTTCAGGTTTGGGTTTAACAAGGGACAGACCTGGAACAGATCAGAGGCAACCACAGGGTAAAGTTTTGATGAAGGAAAGTTTCTGCCTCAAAATAGCAGGTTCTGGGGTAACCGCAGGTCTTGTAGAGTGGAGATAAGTCTACTGAACAGTTGTAGAGCTAGTGTTTATAGGATTTTGTAACAGGAAAAATCTGTAGCAGCTTTAGGATAGAAATCTGGTACAGCCATAGACTGTAGAACATAGAAGGTCCAGGTAACCTGCAGAAACTGTTATCCAATGGGCAACACTAGAGTAGAAGAAAATTCATGGATTGCCACTAGGAAACCCTACGATTCAAATGGGGATCAACCAGAAAATCCTAACAGGCTGAACCAGTATCCGGATAATGAAATATTCAAGAAGTCTTAGAAGAAATCACATCAGAACTGAAGAAAAACAGAAGAAGAAGAAGAAGAAGAAGAAGAAGGAGAAGAAGGATAGAAGATAAGAATAGTATCTGGTGTGGGTAATCACTTACCTCACAAACCCTTGGACATCACCATCTATGGGTTTAAGTTTAGGCACCAAAAACTTGAAGAAAAGAAGGAGTTCCACTCATGGAGAGCAAGAAACCAACCAAATTTTTTATTAATTCCATCATACCATTACAAAAATGTGTAGCCCTATATACAGGTTTACAAAGTCATGAAAATAGCAGGAAACTAAATTATAAACTCCTAAATTACTAACTTACTTGCTACCTAGGACTTTCCTGAAGTCAAAACTACTAAAAACTTGACTTTCTAAAAACAAAAAGTGCCAAAATTTAGCCATTATAGAGGATTTTGACCAACACTCTTAGAGGGCCTCTTGACTCTAAAATTATTAAAATACCATTGGCAATAATGCCTTATTACAAAATACCCAAAAACAAAAATTAAAATGACCCCCGTGTCCTAAACTCTAATAACTCATAAACTATTAAGTAAAATAGTAAAATAACTCTAAAAGACTCCATCACGTGTCCCAAAGATATTCCTCTTTGTGTCCCCATTTGTCTTCTCATGTGGACCCTACTATGGCCCATGTGTGGGTCCTACCTTACATCTGCATCACTTTTCAATGCTTTTCTATCAAGAATGTTGGGATATTTGATGGAAGTTTTTGTGGAAGTTTCTCTAAGAATACTATAAACTAAGGGATCAATGCCACTTTTATTGTTATCATTCCCAAGGAGGAGGCTAAAGATTTCTCCAATCATCGTCCCATTAGTCTTGTGTGCAGCAGCTTTTATAAAATTATAGCTAAAGTGTTATCTTTGAGGTTGTGGGGTGTCATGGACAAAGTGGTTTCAAATTCCCAAAAAGCTTTTGTCAAAGGAAAATAGAGTTTTGACAACATTTTAATAGCTAATGAATGTGTTGATTGGCGCAAGAAGTCTAAAGAAGCAAGGTTGGTGTGCAAAATTATTTTGGAGAAAGCTTACAATAGAGTGGATTGGGATTTTGTTTGGTGGGTCATTAAGAAAAAAGGCTTTGGCTCTGGATGGGTTAGTTGGATAATGGGGTGCTTGGGTAATCCACTCTTCTCATTGATGCTCAATGGTACATCTAAAGGCTTCTTTGGCTCTTCTCGTGGGTTTAGGTAAGGCGATCTATTATTCCCTTTTCTTTTCACGCTTGTGGCGGATGCTTTTAGTGAGTTTATGACTAGGGCCACATCTTTATCCCTCGTTGAAGGTTTCAAGATTCGGCAATCCGACTTCTCAATATCCCACCTCCAATTTGCATATGACACCATTTGAGAATCTTCAAGACAATATTGGGGCTTAAAGTAAATCTTTCCAAATCGAGTATGGCAAGGATTGGTGTGAATGATAGGGCGCTTTGTAAATATGCTTGGTTATTTGGATGTAGGGTGGATTCTTAGCCTTTGAAATAGCTAGGTCTTTTGTGTGTGTGTGTGGAGGGGGGGGGGGTTCCTAGATTTATCTTATTTTGTGACCCAGTGGTGGAGCAATTCAATAAGAAGTTGTCTTGTTGGAAACAGTCTTATATTTCTTAGGGAGGGAGAATCACTTTGATAAAGGCAACTCTGTCTACTTGCCTATATATTATATGTCCCTCTTTAAGATGCCCTACAATAGTGAGAACAATTTTGGAAAAATGTCAAAAGGAGTTTTTATGGGAAGGTGGGATGGGTTAAAAGGATCACTTGGTAAAATGGGAGGAAGTTTGCAAACCAAAAGATGCTTGGGTTTGGGGTGGCTCAAAGAATGGAATTTGGCATTTTTGAGAAAATGGTTATGGCGGTTCTCTATGGAAATGGGCTCGTTATGGCATGCCACAATTCTTCAAAAGTACGGGCTGCATTTGAATGGATGGGATTGTAATCCTAGAGTGTCCTCTTCCATATGATGTGGAAGAGTATTATTTAGTTGCTTCTTGTGTCTCTTCCTCACATTAGATTTCTTCTAGGGAATGGCCATTCCATAAAATTTTGGAAGGATCATTGGTGGGGGGACCAAAGCCTTTCTATATCTTTTTCTCTCTTATTTAGCCTATCTTTGCAAAAAGATGCTATGGTTTCTACAATTCTCTTTAACTCTTCTTATGGGATTTCTTGGAATCTATTTTTTTCAAGAAACCTTTTTGAATGGGAAGTGGATTTATTGGGAGCATATTGATTGTTTAAAAGATGTTTTCTTATCTAGCATATTCCTTGACAAAAGGATTTGGTTCCTTGAGTCTTCCGGTCATTTCTCATTAAAATATTTTTTTCGAGCTCTTACTATTGGTCCTAATTCTAATGGCTCTTTTTCGTATAAGAGGATTTGGAAGCCTTTGGTGCCTCCAAAAGTCAAAGCTTTTACTTGGACAACAACTCTCAATTGCATTAATACTATGGACATGCTTCAAAAGAGAAAGCTTTAAATTGTTATTTCTTCTCATTGGTATGTGTCATGCAAACAAGAAGGTGAATTTGTGAGGCATCTCTTCCTTCCCTGCACTTTTGCAAATGCAATTTGGAATTATTTCTTTGATAAAATGCATTGTATGTGGGTAATGCTCGTCGATTTGATGTCCTTTATTTCTTAATGGAGATGTGGTAGTCTTGGGGATAGATGAAGAGTTTTTTGGATTGATCTCACGCGTAGAATTTTGTGGGAAATTTGAAGGAAAAAAATTCCAGAATTTTGAAGATAAAGGAAGAGATTGCCATGAAGTGGTGGATTCTATTATAAGGGAAGTGAGAAGTTGGCTAATAGTCACAAAAAATGCCAGATAAGTGGAGGAAAAGTATTGTGGTCCCTATATACAAGAACAAAGGGGATATTCAAAACTACACCAATTATCGTGGGAGCAAGCTTATGAGCCATACAATGAAACTATGGGAGAGAGTGATTGAGCATCGACTAAGACATGAAACTAGAGTGTCTG
>JAOXJP010123511.1:0-13789 GCA_025762735.1 Platanus orientalis | reverse complement strand
TGTATGAAAGAAAAGATGAGAAAAAAAATTATAAGCAAATTAAATGACATTGATGTGAATGGATTAATGTCATGCACCAAAATTTATAGCCGTATAGGTATGGGTTTTGGGGCGTGATAGTGTTCCACTGAAGCTTCTTTGGACATGGAAGATTTAGATATGCCTAATGCATAAAAGTCTTTGAAGTAGTTAGGCTTGTGTGTCGGGATCATAACATCGATGTCGAGGCAATGTTCCCAATTCAAGAAAGATTCAAGCTCTTAGATGGTAGGTGTAAGCTCTTATTCTCCAAGGTGAAAAACCATAGATAAATGGTCCCCAAAATGAGTTGGCTGCTTCTTTAAAGAGGTCAATCCAAATTGATGTATGCTAATGTCAAAGTGGCTTTGAGTTGACTTTGATCTACCCTGGATTTCTTGCTCTTTGGGGAAAAGGGGTAATTTAAGGCATTCATAAAATTTGTGGAGGCCAAGGGGTAGGACTCCAAAGATATGAATCTATGATCCATGTCTTGAAACTAAACATGGAAAGAATATCAAAAATGTGATTTCCTGGTTAAAAGCAAAGTTTAGTAAAAATAGACCTAACGCCTAAATTTCATTTGTTCAATTAAATTCAGGCATAGGAAGCACGTTCAAGCGATAGGAGTGATTACAAGATTTAGAATGCCTGCGAGCCTATCTTCATTATTTCATTGTTTAAACAATCATAGACTGAAAGAGAGCTCCTCAAGAGACTTCCCTCAACCTTCTAAGTCAAAAGCATTCGAAACTGAAACTCAACAATGGCCTAAGGTGAATCATCACGACACTTGCCCCTTCTCTTGGGACAAAAGACCGCACTATGAAAGAATCTAGTAGCAGATGGGGTAAGATCTTTATCGTTCTTTCAACTGTAAAGTGATTTCCATTGATTTTAAGCAAGCTTTTTGATCTCCTTTTTTTTGAGTTCTTTATTTGAAGTTTCATGAATTCTTTAAGACTTTACATTTGTTTTAGAAGTTTTTTGGATTTGCAAAAATCTTATTGTTTAGATGATGTAATTGAATTATCTTTCGTTCTTTTTGTGTTTAGAACTTGTTTAAGTAGCTTAGAGAGGTTATTAGACAGTTTAACAATGATTTTGAAATGCCTTGACACCTAAAGCTCACGGCCCTAATTTATAGGCGTAACGCCTGAATTTTCAGCCAATTAAAAATGGGCGTTTAAAAATTCAGGTGTTGGGAAAAATTTAGGTGTTAGGCTTGAGACCAAAAATTATATTGTTCTTATTTTGTTATTTCCTTTTGTTTAAGCATTATTTAACATGTTTGTTGTGTATTTTTGTACGTAGGTTAGGGACAAAGTTGAGAGGCATGGATAATGATCTAGAGTCAAGACCTTGTGGGAGCACACTATATTCCAAGGTCCAGGCATGGGTGATTAAGATGGGTTTTGGTCCATTCCTTACCATGCCCGTGCTAAAGGTAGACCAGGTACTTATGATGGCATTTGTAGAGAGGTGGTCACCAGTGACTTGTACTTTTCATTTTCCCATGGGGGAAATTGGGATGCCTCCCCATTGATTTCTATATGATGACAGGGCTTCCCATGGGAGGAATCCCTCCCTTGTCGACTGATGAGTTCAATTTAGAGACAGTAAAAAAGATGCATCAGGCCTCATCCCATAGAGTATTACAAGGGCACTAAAAGTGTCCTAGCTTTCTAGTTCGAGACAATGTATGTCTATGCCATAAATGAGAGTTCGGAGGAAGAGAGGGATTAATCGACCTAGGCCTTCCTTCTTTACATGCTAACTCGGTCAGTTTTCTATGTTAAGAGTGATTGAGTATACTTTTGGTTGTTACCGACGCTCGAGGACCTAAACAAAGTAGGGTCCTTTAGTTGGGGTAGATTTGCCCTAAGGTGATGTACTCCAATATAAGCGAGGTCTCAATCGGGTAGGGTTCTCTCATCTTCTTAGGATTATGCTTTCTTTGGAAGGTACACTTCTTTTCAGTTTATTTCATTTTATTTTGCTTCCTTCTTGTTTATTCATTTTACATTAATTGGCACTCAACTTCTTCGCAAGTGGTATTACGAGCATTTTTCACCCTTGGCTCTTACGTGGAAAAACGAGGAGATGTTCCCCTTCCCTTGCATGGAAAGGTGGAAGGTTTTGAACACTCACCACAAGGTCTGCAAGTCCATCTTTGTCTTCCGATGAGACCTAAACCTCTTAATGGTTGCTCAAGTAGGTACACAATCTCTTTTTGCCTTATTTAAATGTTTACTTTTAAAATCATGTTCTAGCTCCTATTTTGCTTTGTGTAGGTTAAATGGCATCCCTACACTAGGTTGGTCTTAGAAAGGGACACTGATCTTACCCAGACCTCAGCTTGGTCTTGGTCTCGTCAAAGGATCGCATTGATTGACATTGACAAGATTACCATGTACCTTAGGAAGAGGTGCTAGTGTCAGATTGGGGTAGGAGTGGAGGATTTTGTAGTCCTGCATCCACCCCCTTAGGTCATTGATACTGAGGGTGAGGTAGGCAGAGGAGAGATAGGCATTGATGCCTTGGTCTTCCTGGATTGGGGCAGAGATTACAGTGAGTGGTGGGCCACTTAGTCTTGTGAGCTTTTAGACGGCGCCATCAAACCTTAAGTGAGTTTGTTTTATTTGTGGGAAGCTTTTTGTTATATTTTATTCATTTTGTTTAAAACATTTGATGATGATTTGACTTTATCAGGCAACCGAGGCCCAGCCCTCAGATGGACCCACGCCTCCTACTAGAAGAGGAAAGAAGAGAAAGGCTTTTGTAGTGGAGCCTACTCTGGTAGTAGTGATACCCGAGGTGGTGACAGTGACCAACCTCGAGGGCAAAGTTAGTGAGGAGCCTTTGCCTAATGCTAAGTTTCCCAGGGGGTGGGTACCTCCAAAGATTGTAACCTAGGTATAACTTAGTTTATTTCAATAATGTTTCTTTTAAAAATTGTGAATTTTAAGATGTTTGACAAAGTTGTGTACTTATTACAGGTTCCGAGGGAGGTGTACTCGAGTGCCCTCCATAAGCTAGCAAGGTGCTTTATCTTGGTGGAGCAAAAGCACGGAGCCCATTTAACAGAGGTCTCGGCCCTTAAGGAAGGGCACAAGAAAGAGGTTGAGGAGGTATCGAGATAGAAAACTAGTTCTTTTTTTTTTAATGGCTGACATTGTTTTGTTTTATTTTACAATTGCTAAGGCAGATCCTTGTTCTTGGGAGGTGGTGGTGAGAAAAATGCTGAGATGCCCCCTACTGAGGTTGAGCTTGGTGGGCCCACGAGCTTAAGACATGGTGGAACTAAGTACGCACCTCCTCCACAAGTGGCAAAGGGGATGGATCATGTTGCACAAGGTGTTGCTATTACTACACCCTTAGGAGATGCTGCTATTCACTTTAGGGTGGGCTACTAATACTCTCAGAAGAAGCATGGGGCAAGCAGAGAGAGGTTCAAGGAGTGAATGGTTGACTTAGTAGCCAATCCTCCTACAAATGATGAGGAGGGAGAGGATTAGAGAGGATGCGATGATTTTTTTATTTATTTGAGGGACATGTATATAAACTTTTGATTGGGTTGTACATGTTAGCTTAGATGACTTGAACTTGTTTGAGAGTTTCTTTTATTTTGCTTTGTTTGCTTGGGAGGATGCTTGAACATTAGATTGGTTATGTACATTTTAGTTCTTTGAGGATGTTTTATTTATCTATTTCCTTTTACTCTTTTATGGTTTGGTTTACATGGAATTTCTATGCAATCTATGCCATTGTTATATATATTATGCAAAAAGGGTGAAAAGTATTCAAATGTAGATAAGAAAGTAAAACTTAGACCTAATTATCTAAAAAAATAATTTGGACTAGTTTCATAAAATTGGACATGAATTCCTAGTTCTTTTTAGTTAGTCATGTAAGCAATCAATTAAAATTCTGGCAAACAATTCCTAAAGCTAGACCTCTAAGCTATTGAGCGTAACCTAAATAAATCTAACTTGAAAATGACTAAATATGCATGTTTGTTGAGATTCTAAAAGATGAAATGTACCATTTGAAACACCTCCCTGAAAAAGATCAGATCATAGAATGGTAACTGGCTTGGGCAACTCGGAATGGCCATGCTAACATAGCAACAACCGCTCATACATTATTCCCATCCTATGTGGTGATCCAATGCCGGTCCATTGGTAGGTAATGACCTAGATAAGGGCTCATGAGAGTGATGTATTGGTGCAATGTCATGTCCTCAGACTCATTTTGTGCAAAATAGAAAATAACAAAGATGTACTCATACAAGTTGTTCAAATGTGAGCTTAGTCTTACTAACTAATTCAAGCTATCCTAGAACTAAAATGAGCATGTTTTCTAACCTAAGCATGACAATTTGAATTAAGTGTTAAAGATGGAATGTCATCCTAACAAACTAATGGGAGTGACCTAAGTCTAATCCAAAGCATATAGTCATGTGAGAAATGTAAGCATGTGAGCAATGTAGGCAAAGCATATGTATAAACAATGGAAAGCATATGTTTAACATAATTTAAGACATGTACATGTAGAGATCAAACACTCCCCAATGGAGTCGCCATTCTATGGACATCGGCATTCGGGAGGGGTTCAGATTCCCCCGCCCGCCTGTGGTTTCTGGGCCCACTCTTCCGCACATGATGCTGGTGTGTGAAAGGTCGTTAACCCTTTAATAAGAGGGTCAGCCTTTACTTGGAGTCGCCACTAACTCGGGGTTAACTGATAGAGTTGGACGCCGATTCCCCTCTTTTGGGAAGATGAGAGGTCTAGACCCGAAGGCCTAGGGGTTTAACTCCTAATACTGGTCTACTTTCCTGAGATAAGGGTAAGTTGTTTATTTGCATTTTGGGAAGGTGTTAGGCACCCTAAATACCCACCTTTTTAGGGTGGTTTCTCTCATTCATACATGTTTTAAATTATGCTAAAGTCCATGCTTGTTAAAAGTATAGTTATTGGTCTTAGACCACCTCCGTAGTATGATCATTACAGTTGTACCTGAGACATAGTCTCAAGTTGCCTACATACCCAATCTTGTGGTTCAAGTGTTCCTAGGGTTTTGTCGGGATCAAACTGCATGTAGTTCTAGGGGTTTGTTGTGTGTGCCAATCTTGGTAATCAAGTACGTCTAACTGTGAGAGTGGTTTACGATAGGTTCATTTTAGATTATTCGTATACTTATAGAGTACTCTGCGCTACTGCAAAATGTAGACAAGTTAACTAAATGGGGGTCGGGACTATGTTGTACCAATGTGCATGGTTTTGAGAACCTAATTGGGTTATGACCAAGCCTCAAGGTCTTTGGGTCGTGAACCACTGTGACATGACCCTAAGGAAAGGTGAATACCGTAAAAGGTTAGGATGGGTTGAAATGTAGTGAATGGGTGGTTGACTTGATCTGGTCGCACTGACGTAGCAGCCATGACTCAAGCGTTGTCTCCCAGGTAAAGTTCGGGTATCTAATAAGCTTAGGGATCACAAGCGTATAGTCAACCTAACTATGATTATTGGGAAAGATAAATGTGGCATTTCTAGTGAAGACATCCCTAGATTATGTCTATGGAATTGATTGGTTTGAAGTATGGGTTTCATTTGACTTTCACAGGTCTAACACCTAAAATTTATCCTGACGCCTGAAAACAAGGCCCATAGAAGTACCTAAGCACATGAATGAATTTCAAGATGTCAGTTGCTTATGTATAGGCTTTAGAGAAGGTTAGGGTTCACTGAGGTGGGTCCCAGATCCCAACGCTTGAATTTCTCTAATGCCTATATTTCCTATCAACACCTAAATTTTAACTGATTAAAAATCAAGCTTTGGGTTCGGACATTCTATACCCCGGAGGACATATCTCTACAAAATTCTAAATTGAGCGTGGTCAGTCAATTTGGAAAATTGAGAGAGAGAGAGAGAGATCTTTCTAACCATATATGATAAGCCTATACTTGTCTAATGCTTATTTTTTAAATTGACACCTGTTTATGCTATCAACGCCTGTTTTTTAACAGATTAAAAAAATAGGCATTGGGTTTGGATAGTCTGTACTCCGACTCCGGAGGACATATCTATCTCCACAAAATTATAAATTGAGCATGGTCGGTTAATTTAGAAAGCTGAGAAAGAGATATTTCCAACCATATATAATAAACCTATTCTTGTCTAACATCTAAGTTTTAAACTGACGCCTGTTTGTGCTGTCAACACCTATTTTTTAACAACTTAAAAAATAGGCATTAGGTTTGGATAGTCTATACTCCGGAGGGCATATCTCTTTTCACAAAATTCTAAATTAAGTGTGGTCAGTAAATTTGGAAAGCTAAGAGAGAGATATCTTCAATCATATATGATAAGCCTATACTTCTCTAACGCCTAGTTGTCTATACACCTATTTTTTAATTCTCTTAAAAAACAGGCGTTAGGCTTGGAACCAAAATCCATCAGCCTATTTTCGGCCATCTGTACCCCTTAGGGGTATGAGACAATTATGAAATTATGTATGCTAGTAGGCAGTACATATATGAACAACATATAAAAAATTAGGTTTTATATCATGAATACAAAATTCAAACAAAAATTGACAAATATTCATTAAAACTAGGTTTCAAAAGACCTAGTTTTTGGGGTCTGTTTGGGGGGCCATCTCGAGGCCTTTCACAGCTCTCAAATTCATGAAATTAAATATAGCATATCATGTATATGTCTAGTATAACATAGTCCAATTTGGGCTCAAGCAACCCTTTACAAAAATCATATGAAAATTGAAATGATATAGGGGAAAGTGAATTGATCACAAGTTTAGGCTTACCTTGGGCCAAAAATGGCGTAGAGTTGATGAATCCTTGCCTTTCCTTCTTCTTCCTCCTCTTTTCCTCTTAGGATTTGGGGTTTTTGGTGGGTAACTCTAATGAACACAAATTTGGGGTTATTTATAGCCCTAAAATCATTCAATGAATGGTTGAAATTTAGAATAAGAGTTACTAGATGGAGGGCTAGGATGATGTCTATCTTAAAAGAGATGAAGGGTTGGGATTAAATCTAGGTGAAAGGTGGGGATTGATCTAGGCTAAGGGGCATGGATGGATGAAGTGGCAACATGAAGGGCTATATTAGGTTTGTCTTGATTGATTTAATGGTGAGATGAGAGGTGTGCTAATGAGGGTGGATGGAGGGAGAGGTGCAGGTGACATGGGGGTTGCCTTTCGACAAAACCCCATTGGTTGCAAATCTAAAGGGGGGCATCAAGATGCCAAATGGGGGGGTTGTGAGAGACCCTATGGGGATTTGAATTTCAAGATTCACATCCAAGGGAGGGGAATGAAGAATCTTATGGGAAGATGCTCATCCAAGGGTTGCCAAAATGGGCTTAAGGTGTGAATGCATTAAATGCAAAATATCTTGATTTTTAGCTTATTTGAATAATATCTGCTTTTTGACTTTTTCAAACCCTCTCTTTGTCGTCACTACTCATGAGCTCTCGAGCTCAGAATTCTCATAGTCAGTGTCAATTTCAGAGGTCACAAATGCTTTGGTCACATTGATCTAGTCATAACCAAATTATGAAAAGGGTAAGGGGTGAAATCAAGGTTTTTTGACCTGAAAAGCTCTCAAATGCAGTTTGAAAGGAAAAACTGGTAAAATTGATCTAAGGATGGCCCAGGGATAGATGACCCCAGGTTCAGGTGATTCACAGCTTTTGACTACACGAGATTATGGTACCAGAGTAGGAAATTAAGTTAAAAACTATTTTTCGAGCAATTTGACATAATTGGACAAGGAATGCTATTGGCTCTTCTGTAAAAGGCCACCTCAGGTCTTATCTATGGAATTTGAAGCTTAAGGAGTCTTGGAGCTACAAGAGTTAACAGATTGGTCATTGGGTTCTCGGGCAGTTGTCGAGAGTTTTTTGAAGTAAAGTCGCTTAAATAAATTGTGTTTCTATAGCCACCTGAAGCCGGGTGAAATTGAATGTTTAGACCTTTCCTAAACCAGGGGTGTATGAAAATGCTTTATTGAAGACATAGATAATATTGATAAAATGGCTCTGACCTTGCTGCATTCTGAGCTTGATAGAACTTTTAAGGGCATCTTACGTGCTAAATATAAACAAAACACACTTTTTCTAGGATTGGGTAGAAATGACTCTTTGGGCCTTGGATTTTCTATAAATTAGTGTGGAGCTGATAGTTTGAGGCTCTAAATTTACAATGTGGTCATTGACTATCTGATTTTTTAATTTTAGATACACTCTCGAGAGTCGATTGAGCACCTAATTTTTAAACTTGATTCATTGCGCTTTTTGGAGTATTTGAGGGAATCTTGGCAGTTAGATTTTGTGAAAGTCTTTGCTCCTTTGATAGCTTTTCGAAGGCCTCGTGATTCTACAGAAATGGACATCAACTGATCCTGATTTGGAGGTTTGGAGAATATTCTAGCTTTATAAGAGCAAAATTTGAGAAAACAACCTTTTGACCTTTTGGGGAAGATTTGAGATTTCATAGAGGTTCGAGACTTTAAAACTCTCTTCTCAGACCCAGAGATTTGGAGCTAAGGCCGAGGCCGAGATATGGTGATTGACCTTTCTGAATTCAGAGATCGAATGAGTTTCTGAGAGCTCTAACAAGGGTCATTTTTTGGTCAGGGTTATCATAGATTGAGAGATTGGCTATTGCTGTTCTCGAGCAGTGTCTGACCTGTGATGGACTTTATGGAGGAGGGAGACTTAGGGATGCACAGTATCTAAAATTACAACATTTGGATCATAGGAGAAGCTCTGGGGTTCTTTGAGGGTTCAGGGGTAGTTTTCTGAGTAGAAAGGGTAAGATGGTAATTTTTCCCCCGAGGGTTGAAAAAGGTGAAAATATGAATTCTTTGCTTATGATGCTTCATGACAAGAAGGCATATGTAGTCTAAGAAATTCAGTGATTTGGATGATAGTGAGTATTGAGCTTTTGAAGGAAAAAGGGTAAAATGATAATTTTTTCATCTATGATGCTTTACTAGAGAAAGGCTTACAGGAGGTGGAAAACACATAGATGACTTGAATGGGGCTCTAAAATGTGGACCCTCAAAGTCTTGTTGGTGCTTTTGAGAGAGATTAGGGTTTGTCCTGAAATGGTGTCTTTTGGGTTAGAATAAGGTGTTTTGATTGATTCAATTGTGACTGGAGTATCTAGAAAGACTTCTTTACAGATGTCTAACCTCCTAAAGTCTATGTTTGCTCTTTCTAAGCCATGGGTGCTTAGAGTCTTGATGCCAAATTGTTGTTATGCTATCCTTATGCTATCACATGACCTAAGTCAAAATTTGGGTGCTGACAGATACCCCCCTTAGGTATGTGTGGCTGTGCCATACATAGCAAAGGAGGAAGTGCCCTAATTTTGACTTGGGGGAGACAATACTTTTTCCTTGCATGTAACTCATGGATATTGGGTGGGTTGTTTTAAAAAAGCAGAATAGTTTTGGCTATGAAAAATAAATGTGAGTTGAAACTTGTCCTTTGACTTGTGGGTTAAGGTTTTAGAAAATGTTTGCTTTTTGAAATGCCTTCTCAAACTGAGAGTTAACTGTTTTGGTGTTTGCAAATGAATTTGGAGGTATCCAATTTTGAAATGATTATTAACCAATAGAGATGGACTTCCATTTTGAAAAGTTGGGCTATTTATGGTTCTTTTTTGCAATACAAAAAAGTTTTTGTTAAGAAAATATGATGGGCTAAGGTTTGTCCCTAACTTAGGAGATCAAGGTTTTGAAAAATGTTTTCTTTTTGAAATGCCTTCTTGAATTAAGAGTGAACTCTTTTAATGTTTTACAAATGCCTTCAAGATTATCTGAGTTCAAAAAGGAGTATTGACTGATAGAGAAAGTCTTTTTCTTTTAGAAAGGATGGGCTATCCATGGGTGTTTTTGCAATATGGGATAGTTTTGGTTAAGAAAACATGATGCGCTAAAATTGGTCCCTGACTTCGGAGATTAAAGTTTTGAAAAATGTTTGCTTTTTGAAATGCTTTCTTGAATTGAGAGTGAACTCTCTCAATTGTTTTACAAATACCTTCAAGATTATCCAATTTCAAAAATGGGTATCAATCGATAAAGAAACTCTCTTTGTTTTGGAAAGGATGGGCTATCCATGAATTATATGCAAGCAATTAATACTTTCTTTAACTCTTTGGGTGGTATTGTTAGCATATGCGCTACATCGGGAGACATGTAAGTCATCGACATCAGGCGCAACTGCTTGAAAACATTGCGTAAAACCGATCATGCAAAAGCTGTAAATCATGCAAGCAATGTAAATCCTAAGAATTTAGACAAAGTTAGTAGAATAGACACATTGTATGAAAATTGCTAAACATGTAGTTGCTTTGGAAATTGTTAAGTATGTCTTATGTTCAATTTGATGTTGATTATCATGTCATGAATGCAGAAAAGTTGTGTAGCAAATGATGGAATGAAAACAAGGAGTTGTTAATGATGTTAATTACTAGCTAAATGCCACTTGCCTCTTTTTAATGAGTTTGCATTTGGCTATGCTTTGCTATTTCTAGTGAAAATCTTACTGGTGATTAGAAAATTGCATTGTGAGTTGTTGAGATTGTTGGAAGATTGTTTGACGACTTTTTCGAAGTTGAGAGGTTTATTTAATGACTCTTTTCTGGGTCAAACAATTCACGACTTGTGGTTGAGCTGAAAGAAATGACTTGACGACCTTTTCTAAGGCAAAAGAATTATTTAATGACCCTCTTCCAGGTCCAACAGTTCATGACCCATGATTGAGTCAGGAGAAACAGCTTGACGACCTTTCCTAAGGCGGAAGAATTATTTAATGACCCTCTTCTGAGTCCAATAGTTCACAACCCATGATTGAGTCGAGAGAAACGACTTGACGACCTTTCCTAAGGTGGAAGATTTATTTAATGACCCTCTTCTGAGTCCAATGATTAGAAGAAGTAGGATGATGATTGAGAGTAAATGCTGAAATTAATGAGATTGAGTTTAATGAACTTGAGGTTGAGAGTGCTATGTATTATCCATGATGACCTTTTATGGGTTTAAGTCATGAAAATGGTAATATATAGTCTTCTTGGAAATGCTATATATTATTCATGACAACTTTTTAAGGGTTCAAGTCATAAAAATGGTAATATATAGTCTTCTTGGAAATGCTACATATTATTCATGATGACCTTTTAAGGGTTCAAGTCATGAAAATAGTAATATATAGTCTTCTTGGAAATGCTATATATTATTCATGACGACCTTTTAAGGGTTCAAGTCATGAAAATGGTAATATATAGTCTTCTTGGAAACGCTACATATTATTCATGACGATCAAGTCATGAAAATGGCAATATATAGTCTTCTTGGAAATGTGAATGACTTTTGGTGGGCAGTGAATGGCTATTTGCTGGGGGGCTGTGAATGGCTATTTGTAGAGGGGCCGTGAATGGCAATTTGCTAAGCCATGAATGGCTATTTGTTGGGCTGTGAATGACAATTTGGAGGTCGTGAATGGCTATTTGCTGGGCCGTGAATGACTATTTGTTGGGCCATGAATGGTAATTTGGGTGCCGTGAATGGCTATTTGTTAGGCCATGAATGGTAATTTGGGGGCTGTAAATGGCTATTTGCTGGGCCATGAATGGCAATTTGAGGGCCGTGAATGACTATTTGTTGGGCTGTGAATAGCTATTTGCTGGGTTATGAATGAAAATTTGGGGGCTGTGAATGGCTATTTAATGCTACATATTATTCATGACGATTAAGTCATGAAAATGGTAATATATAGTCTACTTGGAAATGCTATATATTATTCATGACGATGAAGTCATGAAAATGGTAGTATATAGTCTTCTTGGATTGCATTGCTGAGCGGACGAGGCCTAATTGATTGCTGAGGGGACGAGGCCCAATTAATTGTTGAGGGGACGAGGCCTAATTGATTGCTGAGGGGATGAGGCCTAATTGATTGCTGAGGGGACGAGGCCTAATTGATTGCTGAGGGGATGAGGCCTAATTGATTGCTGAGGGGAAGAGGCCTAATTGATTGCTGAAGGGACGATGCCCAATTGATTGTTGAGGGGACGAGGCCCAACTGATTGCTGAGGGGACGAGCCCAATTGATTACTGAGGGGATGAGGCCTAATTTCCTTAAGGACGACAGCCTGTATTTCATTTTAGAGGGGCTAAGGCCTAATTTCCTTTAGGGTGGTGGCCCGCATTGCATCTCAGAGGGGCCAAGGCCCAATTTCCTTAAGGGCGGATGCCCGCATTGCATCTTAGAGGGGCCAAGGCCCAATTTCCTTAAGGGCGGTGGCCGGTTTTTTCTTTTAGGGGACTGGGCCCAATTCCTTTGCTCAAGGGCCATGGCCCAATTTATTTGCCTAGGGGCCATGGCCCAATTTCTTTTGCTTAGGGGCCATGGTTCAATTTCTTTGCTCAGGGGCCGGGACCCAATCTCTTTTGCTTAGGGGCCACGGCCTAATTTCTTTGCTCAGGGGCCACAACCCAATCTCTTTGCTCAGGGGTCGGGGCCCAATTCCTTCACTCAGGGGCCATGGCCCAATTTCTTTTGCTCAGGGGCCACGACCCAATTTCTTTGCTCAGGGGTCAGGGCCCAATCTCTTTTGCTCAGGAGCCACGGCCCAATTTCTTTGCTCAGGGGCTGCGACCCAATCTCTTTGCTCAGGGGCTGGGGCCCAATTCCTTCACTTAGGGGCCACGGCCCAATTTCTTTTGCTCATGGGCCATGGCCCAATTTCTTTAATTAGGGGCTAGGGCCTAATCTCTTTAATCAGGGCCAGGGCCAAATCTATTTTTCTTAGGAGCCACGACCCAATTTCTTTGCTTAGGGGCTACGACACAATTTCTTTGCTCAGGGGCCGGGGCCCAATTCCTTCACTCAGGGGCCACATCCCAATCTCATCTCTTAGGGCCTTGCGCCCAATTCCTTTACTTGGGGGCGAGGCCCAATTTTCCTTTGTTTGGGGCCTCAGCACAAATTTCATCTTTGAAGGGTAGAGGCCCAAACTCTTTTCTTGAGGGATGGAGGCCATATTCCTTTGTTTAGCGACCGAGGCCCAATTTCCTTGCTTGAGGGCTTCAACCCTACATCCTCTTGTTCTTTATTTACTAGGAGGTGGTATTTCCTCTCTAATTGGTTTTGCCATGAAAGGCCTTGTTGGGAGATGACTCACCATCTCTGATTGGGGCCTAACGGCTAAGTTATTGTTGGGTGATGGAAGATGTCTCATCTTCGGATTAAAATCAAGAGTCATGTTTATATTGTATTTAGTCCAATGGTGGAGGAGGTTGTTGCAGAAAACCCAATTGGGATCCCTATTACCTCATGAAGTATATGTTGGCATATCTTGTCCAAGCATGATGTCGCATGACACATTATAATGAGTTTTCAGATTCATTGGTTGAGCATGAGATTCAGAAGCTATGTGCATGAAAATCTCTATTAAGTTGGCATTTGTGGCACCCCCTTGGACCTAGTTCTTCTGTGAACGGCATGAATGTCTGAACTGGCTATGCTGATGATCATTAGTTATGCATTTGAACTCCTGTTGTTGATGGGTATGCCCCTGTTTGCTCCAAGATCAAGGAGGACTTTAGTTATGGACTGAAATGTGGCTTCGGTAATGGGTTTGAATGAAAGGGGTAAGAGGCCCAAAATAATTATTAATTGTCAAGCTTAATCTCCAATGTTCAATGATGAAGAGAGGTCTTAAGCATGGGATGAAATGT
>JAOXJP010123500.1:0-13789 GCA_025762735.1 Platanus orientalis | reverse complement strand
GGATTAGGTAAGACAACTTAGAGAGTGGCTAAAGTTGGAATGACTTCAGGGTCGACACATTAGTGTCAAGAAGTGAAAAAATCCTCCCGAAAAGTGTATTTTACTTTTTCTATACTCATGTGTCAGTCCTGCTGCCATTCCAACTTTAGCCACTCTCTAAGTTGTCTACCAAATCCGGGGCCAATTGTTTCCCTTTCAATATTTGCACCACTGAATAATTTTTTGGGATATTAATAAAAAATATCGAGATGTAAATAACCTGTTGGGTTTATGTCTTGTATTCAACCCGAGATATAACTCGGGAATGATAACCCAAATATGACCCGAAAACAGGTGAAGGCGAGCAAAGCAAATTTTGTATCCGTTTTGGGGTCCAGATATGATCTGCACAGATTAGGGTTTTGGGGGTTATATTTGGGATTTTCTCGATTTTTGTGCCATCGCATTGTTCATTGTAAATCTCTATTATTCGATCATAGTGAAAGTTCTTCTTCGTTTTCACCCATGGACGTAGGCTTCAAGCTGAACCATGTAAATCGTCTTGCTCTTGTGGTGTGATTGCTTTCTGCTTTATTTTCTCTCTCTTCTTGTTTGTTGCATATGATCATAGATCTAGGTTTTCGCATAACACAACCAAACAGTGGGATTAGAAATTATTAAAAAACTTTCAAATAAGTGCTAGTTAAATTTTTTTCCAAAAGCTATATTATTGAGTAATTGTTCGAAACATGGAATACTACTAATATGGTCTTGATGAGGAAATGTTGAAGACAATTTAGTTGGTAAAAGATAGTAACTATGCTAGACGGTGTCATTCCCTTTCTCTTCTACATGCACAACAAGATCGCAACACTTGTCCATGTTTTGTGCATTCTTACCAGCAAATATTTTGCATTTTGAAAGTATTACTACAATTCATTTTTTTTTTTTCAAATTGGGAGTGCACATAAGGACATGAAAAATGACTTTGCCAGTGGCAGAAGGAAGAGGAACATGAAGACATGTCAAAGCAAGTTTATGACATATGTCAAGGGATAATTGGACATGGAAATATAATGAATGTGAATAAACAAATCTTGGTGTTGGTTAAAGTCCGGCTAGAAGGGTAGGTTTCCTTTTTATTCTTAAGAATTAGGCCATTTGAATAGAAGGATTCTAGGATGTTCCATTGTGATGTGAATTACTTATATCAGCCATATATTTCACTTGGCCAGTTTTAACTTCTAGTTTTGTTTACATAATCAATTTCCATATCAAGTGTTTAACATTGAAAGTATGGTGAGATTTGAATCTTTCATTGTTGTAGTGTGTACTTTAAAAGTGTTCAAGAAAATCCTAACTACAGACCTACTGTACGAGATTGCATGTTAGTAATGGATCATTTTTGTGGCTTTTAAGTTAACATTGTCTTAAGCCACCCAAGTTTTAGCTCAAGCTTAGTTAAGATCCTTTTTCAATCTCTAGTCTCAACATGCAATGCCCTTGGGTAGAGGAAGTGGTGGTTCTTGTTTGGGAAACTGAACTGTCTTCATTGTCTAGTAGCACTTATTGCTACTATGTTTCTATAAAAACCTATTACAAGCATCGTATAATTTTCATCCTTCTTTGTTATGATTGCATATCATCCTTTTGCAATCATGCTAACAGATTTCAATACTTTTGGAGTGATTTCAAATATTGTTAAATGGGATATTTCTCCATTTTTGTGTATAATTGGTATTTGGATTCTCTTACTCATGAGATTGTTTGATATTTACTTTTCACGTCATGTTCCCTACTTGAACCACCACTTCATGGTTGGAGGATAGTTGTATAGTTTTGGGTCTCCTTATTTTAAAAAGCTGGAGGGTTACATGGGTCCACTAGATAATTCTGTGTTCTCATGTAGTAGAGGACTACTTTACGAATAGGGATGAAGCGTTATCCGCACCGTCGGAGATGTAAGTTTCCCCTACACATTGCTTGTCTCCTACGCACACCACTATTCTATAAAAGGGCACTTGCTAGATGAGGTATACAGACCTGAGGCCCTTCATTTGCTCCCTTGATTCAAAACCATTACTTGGGGTGACTCTTGAGGTGACCTCTAGAGATGTAAAAAACACACTCTATCTAGGTCTCCTCGGTTCATGGCGACATACAGGTTGAATGATTTCTACTAAAATCTGTGATTTACTTTTGTTCATTGCTCTCGATGTCAGTCTTTGTATATTTATTGTTTCATTTATTAGGACATTTTTTTCTTCATATAGACATTATTTGTCTTGATAAGAGTTTTTGTAACTTTTGACTTATATATATAATGAAATTTTATTTGGACATTTTTTACCCACAGATATTTTCCTTTTGACATAAGCCTTTGCATTAGACTCTTTTTATTATAGAACTTTTTGTCCTTATACAAGCCTCCGTATTTAGCTCATATCATTTGTTGTACGACATTTTTATCCATAATTATTTTTTCACTTTGATGTGATAGTTTACTCTGCTTCAAATATTTACCATCGACTCATTCCTCGGTGTATATGAGTCAATAGACATTTTCATTAAAGACTTTGTTGATCTGCCATAGCCTTTTCTTAACAAATGACCATCTCACCGCACTTGGATTTTTTACTACCAAAGGTAGTGTTATTCTTCAAACCATATTGTCAAGCTCATTCCTTGTTAGGAGGTGACCATTGACATGGCTTGAGTTATTCAAACAAACCATTACGAACTCCTAGAGGGATGTGTTATGAGCAATTTTTCACATGACTTTGCTATCGTTAAGATTTCAAAATATGAACTCTTTTTAGCACATGAATTCTCTAATTTGATTACCTTTTGCTCAGCGCTATGGCTATATCATCAAGCAAAAAATGTAAGTCCTTTTCTTGCCATTTAAATCATCAACTCTCTTTGATTTTGGATTCTTCTCTTGAGTTGATCTTCGTTTTGTCTTTCCTCCTTTGTATCCCCAGTAATGGACTTAATTCTTGTCAACTTTTGGTGAACTGGCATTGTCCAACTTTGTTCATTATGATGCATTCAAGCATCGTCGAGCCGTTTGATGTTGTGTTCCTCACCCTTGCTTTTTGGTTCTCAATGTCTTGATTGAACACCATTTTGCCTCGATGCCTTGCTCTTGGATCATTCAAGTCATGTTCATTGATCCTACCAATGTGAGTCAAGATTGCTTGATCGTCTTATGCCAGGTCGATGGTGACCACGTTGGCACTAACTGGCTTTGAGACTATAGTGATTGGTCCCTGTTGGGTAACCGATCGTCCTTTGTGTTCAACTATTGCCCTGCAACCTTTGCATGTTATTTCATCAATTATAACTATATTTATATATATCCACATTGGGGTAAGGTTAGTCTCGCCTTCTCTCGCTTGGCACGTCATTTGACATTTCAGTTCGTCTCATTTCTTGACTTTCTCTTCTGATACCTCTTTGATTGCAATCAAATTGCTATCAACTGACCCACTAAAAATTTTAGTTTTATTTCTCCCATTATGGGATGTCAATTGATTGATGTGCTCGATTGTTGGCTTCTTGATGTTGCGAGGGCTGGTGTTGAATTAAGTGGCATTATATTTCTTAGGGGACTGGTCCTCCCTATTTACCAATTCGCTACTAGGCCCCTGATTTACTTGCATCAAGGTTTATCTAGCACACATCTCGTGCGATTGTCTTTTTACCCCGCTCTTACAACTTTGACCGCATGCCGGTCTAGTGCTTCTACCATCGATCAATCAGTTTGATTGCTCGAGTTCTTTCATTGCATGGTCTTGAGGCAGTAATTTCACTCGTATGGAGGGTGCCTGTATTTCTGGCTTGAATCATCGCATGGTTAACGGTAAGAGCTATACTAATTTAGGAAATTTCCCTAAGGTATATTCTTCAATAGTTGGGCTTCCTGTTGAAGGCATTCCATACTATTGAAATCTTTATCATCCATCGAGGGGCTTCTTGAGCATCCTCTAGAATGTGGGTACCTCTTGAACCTCCCTCAATGTCGTAGACTTAGGGCTTAACCAAGCTGGTATTGGCATTGAATAAGTTGTGCTTTGTTGCCAACCAATTCCTGATGAACCTCCCCGTATAGGCCTCCCATGTAGATCTTGACTTGCTGATTATTGAGATGAACCATTGCTTGACCTTGCCCCCCGAGTCCCCTTAGGGTTCCTGGTGTAAATCCATCGAACTCTTTTTCCACGAGCCATCCTCCGGTGTTATGCCCTGGTTTTTTTTTAAACTACCATTCTTTGAGTATTAGTTGGAAGGTTACAACAATTACCCTGACCAACCTATCGAATGCATCAAGTCCACTATTAAGGTCTCGGGGCTTTTCGTACCATGTTTTTTTCATGAATGAGATCACTTCTATTTTTCAAGGTATTGAAATTTCCACCCCCTCAAAATGAACTTCCACTGTGGTCACCAATCTTTGTGTTGGGAAACATTTATTCTTCCACACTTTGACTCGGGCTTGGGTAATTCGGATAATCGGAACAAGTTCAGTACATGCCTTAACGAAAAGGAATTTCACATTCCTTGAAGGGAATGAATAAAAAGTCAATCTTTGTCGATACAATAGTTGATAGCACAATACAATTGTTTTGCTTAATTCAAGGTTGATGCGTCTCTCTCTGGAGTCGTCCTATTTGATATCTAACAAGTTAATGACAAAAATCAAGGAACGAATTAAGTTCAATCCTCTCGAACTGAATTACAAACTACTTTACGGTACTCCTACTCTTAAGATAGACTAAATTTGATGATGATGTTTTCTTTTTCTTTGTCTCACTTATTTATATCATATCAATTAGTTGTGGCAGTTGTAACATCTTTTTATGTTGTAAGGTAGTTGCTTTCCACTTGCCATCATAGCCACTTTCTCCATTCTTTATCATGATGTCGAATGTTTATCATGAAGTGTATCATAGCTTTGTTTCATCTGCTTCATGTGGATGATGGCCTACGTTCGTTGTGTGCCAAACCATGACATGTATCTTGACAAAAATTGTCACACTTTTTATCCTTAAAAAACATGTCTTGTATCTCCACTCTAGTGAAAGTGTTATAAGTTAATCAAAGATACACATACCCTTTCATCCATAAAAGAATTTTTTGGATTGTACCAACAATTTTTTCCCATTTTTGTCTAATGTGACTCTTTCTTTTGTGTTTGTTAACCAAGGTAAAGAGGGGAACATTGTAACCTGTGTCAATCCTCGGGGTCTTTTTTTTTTTTAGGCACCTTGGATTTGGTGATACCATCAGACTAAGGTGAGAATGACATTAGAGGACAACACATCAGCACCCAAAATTGATTTACATTTTTGGGATGCTTTTCACTTTTTGGCGTTAATGTGTTGGTCCCTAATGTCATTCATTCTCACCTTAGGCTTATCTTAAGTGGTCTCACCAAATCCTTAAGTTTTTTTTTTTAAGGGATCTCACCAAATCCCAGACGGTTTAAAAACTAGCTGGTTAACCGAAAAGCTCGGCCGATTTTACTCGCGTGCCAAAACTCGGATGGCGTCATCAACCTGGTCGTCATCCCAGTATTGGGCCGAGTTTTCCGAGTAACTCGGACTAGCATTCCAACAACTCGGACAAGTAACTCGGTAGAAGCCTATAATGAAACACACCGATCAAACTCATTTGTAAATTAACCCAAAAGAAACCCTATCTCGTTCTTGTCGGCAACTCTGCGGAGCTCTCTGCAACTGTGCAATCTCTCCCACCGTCGTTCCATCATCAAGTTCTCAACTTTTCGAAGATTTACCAGCTGGTAACTAGGGACGAGTTTTTAAACCCGCAGAAAGTGCAGAGTCGGATCTTCTTCTTCAAGCAAATCGAAGATGGCGGACGTGGTGCAGTACAGGCTAGAGCGCATGGTCGACGAGCTCGACGACCTGGAACGAAGAGGTCTCTTCACCCGCCGAGAAATCGCTGAAATCGTGAAAAAGCGAAGGAACTTCGAGTACCGATTGAAGCGTCCGAGTCCGCTCAAGCTGGATTATTTAGCCTACATCGAGTACGAGAAGCAGCTGGATTCGCTCCGTCGCCTCCGTAAGAAGTCGGTCTCTCTGCAGTTGAAGCAGAAGGGCAACAAAAGGTTGAAGAAGTCTGTGTCTGATTTCGCCGGTGTGGCGAGGATTCTGGAGGTTTATCGGTTGGCTGTGGTGAGATATAAAGGCGATATTGATCTCTGGTTTCGGTATCTTGAGTTCTGTCGTGAACGAGGCCATGGGAGGATGAAGCAGGTATTGGAGGATTGTTCTTTTTCTTTCTTTCTCTTTTATTCCCTGTGTCAATATTTACTCGTTTGATGATTATTTTTTTAGTCTTTTGGTTTTTTTGGTTTTTGGCGAAATTTATGAGAGATTGGTGATTATTTGGTACTGGGACTAGATTGAATTGTTCTTAGTTACTGAGCTTTTGTAGCTTATTTTGACAAATTTGATGACAGGCTTGTGCGAATTAGTTGTCTTTGTTTGTTTTCGTTTTGGTGTTAGATTGGTTTGTTCTGGTTGAGACCAATAGGATTTCAAATCATCTCCTTGATTCAGAAGTAAAGTTTGGCCAGTGATTGATTTCATTTTGTGACCAGTGAATTGATTTCTGGGTAATGACCCTAATAACTTGTAAAATTGGTCATTTTTTTTTTTCAATTGTTCTGGACTTAATTGTATAATAACGTGTTAATATCAGTTCCATCTGTTACTACAAATTTCTGATGTTAGGTTATATTCAATCATACATGTTTGATTTTGTTGTGCAAGCATTGCTTGTTGGTTTCTTCTTCTTCTTCTTCTTCTTCTTCTTCTTCTTATTATTATTATTATTTTTGTGGTTTGGGGGGGGGGGGTTGGTTGTGGACAAGTTTTTGCTTAATCTAAGATATGATGCAATTTAGACTCACTTTGGGATATTTTCTGAATATCTTTGCAGGTTCTGGCACAGGTACTCAGGTTCCATCCAAAGGTCCCAGGCCTATGGATTTATGCTGCAGCTTGGGAGTTTGATCACAACTTAAATGTTGCGGCTGCTCGTGCTCTCATGCAAAGTGGTTTGAGGGCATGCCCAAGTTCAGAAGATCTCTGGATTGAGTATCTCCGGATGGAACTCACGTACCTTAATAAGTTGAAGGCTCGAAAGGCTGCTATTGGGGAAGATAAGGGTACACTGGCTCGAGATCATGGAGATGCTGCTGAGAAACAGTGGAGAGTGGAAAACAAAGAATTATTTATGGCCTTAGATGAAGAAAGAGAGAGTATTGATAGATCAGATGTCCAAAAAGGGGAGTCAGAAAAGAAAGTGGATACCTTTCGCCAGAAAGGTTCAAGTATTCTTCAAACTATCTATAGTTGTGCTGTTGAGGCTGTCCCATCAAGTATGAGCCTGCAAAAGCGGTTTTTGGAGATTTTGGATTTGACAGACTTGGAACATTCTGAAGAACTGAAGGAAGAGATAATGGGCAGCATGAAGAGAGATTTCTCAAAGGAGCCAGAGTATTGGGACTGGCTTGCGAGACTTCAAATCAGTGATTTAAAAAATGGAGAGAATAGAATAGAAGTCATGCTTTGTCAGTTGAATAAAGCAGTTCAGGTAATAATCAATATGTACTGATGAAACCCTATCTATGTATATATCTTACTAAAATTTAAAGATAAATCCATTAAAAAAATGATGATATATTTGTTCAATAGGTATTGCTCCTAAATCTTGACACATACATGATATTTCCTGGCAAAGACTTTACATAACAAACCCTGCTACTTTTGTGATCATTGGTGGACAATGATCAGTATGAATTCTGATTTATGTCAGTTGAGCAATTACATTAGCCATTATGAATGCAAATATTACATTTGTATGTGAACAAAATTGTGATAAGCCCAGATTACATTGTACTTCCAACAATATGCCAATACAGAATGGAAGTGTTTCCCATGAAATGAAGAGCCCTGCAGTTTATGACTCTTTGTTAGGATGACCTTTCTAATCAGTGTTAACAAGACATGACCAACAACTCTAGATAACGTAGTTGCATATGAAGTCCCCTCCCCCCTTCCCTGATTAGTAGTTCATATGAAAGTCCAGAGGAAGCAAAAATAATGGCAGTTAAAAGAACTGTTTAAATAATAAGGGAGAAACATAAAATTTTATTGAAATGGAAAAAAATCATTGAAAGAGTTGCTTTTTCAGGCATCAGATATAGACTGCCTAACATCAATTATTTAGATAAAAAATCAATCTGATCTTAATATACTGTGATTTTACAGCTACTAAGAAGCAAAATTTTGATTCTTACCTCGGACTTTTTAAAGAATAGAGGATGGAATCTAGCTGAGTGCGGTTGTGTGCTGTGCTTGTTGGTGGAAACAGTGGACTATTTGTTTGTGCATTGTGTGGTGGTTCATGATGTGTGGGATTTCTTGCTTTCCCACCTTAATGTGTCTTGGGCTCTCATTCCTTCTAAGGTCTAATTTCCAGATGGAGGACTAGCTGACTATGGGTATGATAGGGGTTTCTAAGGTGATGTGGTCATATTTCCCTGGGGCTCTTTGCTGGTGCATGTGTAAGGAAAGGAAAAAAGGTTCTTTAGGGTAAAAGTTCAGGCCAAGAGGGACTCTGTGCCTTAGTATATGATGCTCTTTCCGATTGGGTGTCATTAAAGGCCCAATTCTTTTTGTGGACTGCGGATATTGACAAGATTTCCACAATGAACACATTGCAAAGGAAAGGGTTTTGTTTACCCAGCATTTGTCTTCTATGCTACCGGGAGGCGGAATCATCCTCTCACCTTTTAATCCATTGCCCATTCTCTTGGGAAGTGGTGCGGCATGGCTAGAGATTTTGGTGTTGTCTTCATTGCTCCCCCGAACCTTATGTCATTAGTCCATGCTTGAAATGTGGCAGCTTTTCAAACTCTCGGGAAGGGGATCTGGAGATTAGTCGCTGCTGTGATATGTTGGCCCATTTGGTGGGAGAGGAATAATCATGTTTTTAGGGATCATTCGGAGCTGGCTTATCAGGTTTATTATAGAAGGGCGAAGGAGCTGGTTATTTTCTGGGCTAGGATATGAGGCCATTCCTAATGGGGCCCTAGTTAGGGAGTGAGCCAATTATATTGGGAGTTGCTAAGTTGGCTTTGGCTGTGTGCTGGTTTTTTGGGTGGTCCTTTTAAGGGTCCTGCCCTTTTCTTCTTTTGTTTTCTCTTGTTTTCTCTTCTGCTTGCTTTCTTGGGGATTGCTCATCCCCTCTTTTGTTTTGTTGTCTTGTTTTCCTTTTGTTCTAGCAATAAATTCTTTTTTTCTCATAAAAAAAAAATGTAGGGAGTTCAATGAGTCTGTTTGGAATTCTATGTGTGTGTGTGTGTGGGACTCATCTTGCTTTGTTGCTTTCTCCTTTGCTTTTGTGTCCTTTTCTATTTACATTCCTGGTGAATTCTTTTGTATTTCTTTTTTTTTAAATATATTTCTTGTTACCATTCAAAAAAAAAAAAAAAAGAAGCAAAATTATGAAGGCATCATACCATAAAAGTAACAATATTTTAGTAAAACTTTAGAATCATAACAAACAAGAACCATATAATGCCAAAGGACAAATGCATAAAATTAGAGAGAGAAAAAAGAACTTAAGCAATAATTGAGAGAGAAAAAGAACTTAAGCAAGCAATGACCATATTTTTCATTGTTGGTAGGTGAATCAAATCTGTTCTTGTTATCACTTAAAGGATGCCTATGTATTTACCAAAAAAATAGGATTCCTGTTAGCTGGTCAGTTGTAGGAATAAGAAACATATTAAGCTCTTTTTGGCTACTTGTTCTGTGAAGTAATAATGAATCTCAATTTTTTTTTTCAATCCACAAATGGAACACTATATATATATATATATGTTGGTAAAGTCTGTAGCTGTTCGCATCACAGACCTGGGTTCAAAATCCGTTATGATCTACTAATAAACTAACCACTGATGTTTACCTATCAAAATTAAATATTTACATATTTTCGGCTTATCACTGGTGGTTTCTGTAAATTATCATATGCATGCTTAAGATGTTTGAGAAGCTGAGAAATAATGATGCTTCAATATTTATTTGAGGGCTTTATTCATGTACATTTCCATGATTATGATGACTAAATGCTTTGTATAAATTCTTCCACTATTTAATTATTCTTTTGTCTTTGACAGATATATCCTGACAACTTCTGAAAACCATTCTTAGTTAAAAAATTAAATGATGAGTATACATATCATAAAGTTCTTTAATATTCTGTATCAATATCCTTCTAATTCTCACTTTGCAAGCTTTATTCTGTGTCTAGATTCATGAAGAGGCCTTGAAAGCTGTGCCCTCTGCCAAGATGTTTTCCCTATATACAAAATTTTTAGTGGATGTTATTGTTCCGGAAAGCAAAAATTCCCAATATTCTTTGTTTCCCAGTACTTCCAATCATGTGGTAGAATTCACATCACAACTATTGAAGGTATTTGAAAAGGCTGAATCCATGGGATGCATTACAGAGGATCTTGCTTTCCAATATATTTCAATTTACTTGCAACTCGGAAGATTAGAAGAAGCACGGAAGCTAGCAGAAAAGCTTTGTAATGGGAAACTTTGTGGGGCAGTTAAGTTAATGGTTTTAAGGGTTTCAATAGAGATGAGATGGCTTACAAAGAAATCTGCGTCTCTGAGTGAGGGTGACCTGCTTTCCGTCTTTGAACTCCTGAAAGATGTTTTGACAAAAGTTCCCATTTCAGAAGCTGAGAACTTGTGGCTAATGGTATGCTATCAATCCTCTCATCTTTTTCATGTTCTCTTCTGTCAAAGCCATGATTGCAATGATTATGGATGATTAGCGGACACAGATTACTATTGTTAATTTCCTAGTCTTTGATACAAGGAATTTTTTCTGTAAGCAATGCATTTTTTCAGTTCAGGCTTTTGTCTCTCATTATTATTGTTAAATTATCTTTTGTGTCTGATACTTCTAGTAATTTTTATCTTTGAAATAAGTCTGCATGTGCATGCAATATATCTCTTTACCGCCCATCAGAATAATTCTAAGGTTCTCTTCAGTCATTTGCCTAAGGAGTACTCCATCCATTTCCCCTTTCCCTGGTATAATAATGAACCTTAGTTATTTCCTATTGACTAAGGAGTGCTTACTACCCATTTGAATAATTCTCAGTTCTCTTCAATCATTTGAGTGTTTAAAGAGTTGGAGTGTTTAGATGAAAGAAAAAGAGAAAAAATAAGAGAGAAGAAGAAGAGATTGAGAAGAAGAAAGCGTAGGGGAAGAGAGATGATCCTTCACCCATACATAAGCCTTTTATTATATACTATAGTGCTTACAAACATACCCTTATACCCTTGTACATACATCTACACTCTCCTTCAAACTGGCTGGTAAATATCAAAGAGACCCAGCTTGCGAATCAAGGAAGAAAACAAGTCGCGGCTGAGACCTTTTGTAAAAACATCTACAAGTTGATCTCCAGTTTTCACAAACAGGGTACAAATAATGCCAGTAAGAAGTTTCTCACTGATAAAATGACGATCAACTTCAATGTGTTTGGTCCGATCATGCTGCATTGGGTTATGAGCTATGTTGATGGCAACCTTATTGTCACAATAGAGGCGTATAGGTGAGGTGACAGGAAACCCAAGCTCAGAGAGAAGAAAACGTAACCACAAAAGCTCACAAATGCCATGAGCTATAGGACGAAATTTAGCCTCGACATTGAAGTGGGCAACAACAGACTATTTTTTGCTCCTCCAAGTAACCAGATTACTACCAACAAAAGTGCAATAATTAGAGGTAGAACGTTTATCTGTAACAGAGGCAGCCCAATCGGCATCAATATATCCTTTAATACAGAAGTCAAACTGCCAAGAGTATAAAAGGTCAGCATCAGGACTGTTTTTGAGATATCGAAGAATACGATACACAACATCAGGATGCATGGTAGTAGGGGCATGCATAAACTAACTCACAACATTGACGGCATAAGTAATATCAGGTCTGGTGATAGTGAGATAAATAAGTTGGCCTACAAGACGCTGATACCTGCCTACATCAATAAGTCTGTCACCCACATCAGCAGTAAAGCGATGATTAGGATCAATTGGGGTGTCAGTAAGCTTACAAGCTGTTAGACCAGTCTTAGCTAAAAGATCCAAAGTATACTTTCGTTGAGAAACAAAAATACTTTTCTTGGACTGAGCCACCTCAATACCCAAAGAATATCGTAAGTGCCCCAAGTCTTTAATTTCAAACTCCTGTGCCAACCGCAGTTTTAACTGAGAGATCTCCACCGGATCATTGCTAGTGACAATAATGTCATCCACATAAACAATCAAGGTAGTAAAATGAACACCACCAATACGCTTGAGAAATAAAGTATGATTAGCCTGACTTTGACAATACCCAAACTGAAGTACGGCAAGTCGGAAGCATTCGAACCAAGCCCGAGGGGATTGTTTGAGACCATAAAGAGCCTTCTTCAGCCTGCAAACCTTTCCTTTAGAGGAGGAATAAATGAAACCAGGTGGAGGTTGCATGTAAACCTTCTCAACTAAATCACCACGTAGAAAGACATTTTTTACATCAAATTGGTGTAGGGGCCACCCCTTGTTAGCAGCAACGGAGATAAGCACACGAATAGAATTTAATTTAGCCACAGGTGCAAAGGTCTCTTGATAATCAATCCCATAGGTTTGGGTGTAGCCCTTGGCAACCAAACGAGCCTTATAGCGATCTTCAGATCCATCGGGCTTCAACTTAACTGTGTATACCCATTTACACCCAACATGAACTTTGTTTCGAGAAAGATCAACAAGTTCCCAAGTGCCATTCTTTTCAAGAGTAATTATTTCCTTTTGCATAATAGCCTTCTACTATGGTTGAGAAAGAGCTTTTACAACACTGCGAGACACAGACATAGAGGACAAAGCAAGAGCAAAACTACGATTGGATGGAGAGAGTGACTGATAAGACACAGAGTTAGCCAAAGGATATTTTACACAAGATTTGACACCTTTCCTAACTGCAATAGGGAGGTTAGAGTTAGGAAGAGAGGAGGAATTACCTGGGTCAGGAGGTAGATCTGAAGAAACATCTTGGTGGGGGAACCAGAGGGGCATCTGTGGTAGTAACCTTCTTCTTTCTGGAGTAAACTTGAAGCACCTTCTCCTCCTCATCACGAGCACCTGAATCAAAGTTAAATGCTGGAACTAGAAGTGGAGTAGGGGGGGACATCGTTGGAGAAAGCTCCCTCTGAGGAGAATTTTGAGGAGAGAAAAACAGAATGGTTTCATGAAATGTACCATCCATAGACATAAACCATTGCCTAGTAGGGGGATGATAACACTTATTACCCTTTTGGTTAGGAGCATACCCCAAGAAAATGCACTTGAGAGATTTAGAATCAAGTTTGGAACGCTGGGATTTGTTTACATGCACATAACAGATGCACCCAAAAACTTTAGGGGGAATAGGAAACAAGGTAGCAGGGGAAGACAAAATATCAATAGGTGTCTGAAACCCAAGAACTTTGGTAGACATCTTATTGATAAGAAACGCAGTAGTCTGGATAGCATCGGACCAAAAAGTTTTGGGTACATTTATAGTGAACAACAATGCATGTGACACTTTAAGTGCCTATTTTTTCTCTCTGCAACCCCATTTTGTTCAGGAGTGCTTGGGCATCGGACCAAAAAGTTTTGGGTACATTTATAGTGAACAACAATGCATGTGACACTTTAAGTGCCTATTTTTTCTC
>JAOXJP010123479.1:0-13790 GCA_025762735.1 Platanus orientalis | reverse complement strand
ATTTCCGTGCCCTCTCACTGTTCATTGTAATTTCTGTTCTTCGATCATAGTGAAAGCTCTTCTTCATTTTCACCCGTGGACGTAGGTTTCAAAGCCGAACCACGTAAATCGTCTTGCTCTTGTGGTATGATTGCTTTCTGCTTTATTTTCTCTCTTCTTCTTTGTTGCATACGAACATAGATCTAGGTTTCCGCATAACAGTTCCAATTTCAATGATTTTGAACTCAACCTTATTGAATTATAAGGGGAAAACAGACTGGAATATAACTCTGCCAGCACCTTGCCTTCGAACTTGATCAATCATGATTTCTGTGGTTTTGGTCTTCACAAATTAGCAACTAAAAACAAAATTGTATTCACAGTACAAAATGTCTTTGGATATTTTCAGGGATAAATTGTATAAAATTTTCATTCCAATGAGAAGAAGTCAATATCTTTTTTTTTTCTTCTCTGATGAAGGTACTGTGTCCTTCCTATGGATCAGTGATGCTCAAAATTATATCCTGAAGGATTTCACTGCTAAGGTTGATGAAGGAATTTAATTATATGTTTCATGCTTAAGCATTTTTCATTCTCTTTTAAAAGATTGATGCTGTTGTGATGCAGCCATGCTGATGTTGGAATGATCAAAGCTTTAAGACTGCAAAGACTTGGTTGAGAACTCATCAGAACATAAGAACTTTGTGATACAGATACAACAGTTCTCTGTATACAGAAATAGAGGGCATTTTTGTTCCATTTTTTTTTTCTTGGCCTACATTCTCTTCTAAATCCATGATGGGACTTCATTAGCCCCCCACCCCTTCAGGATTTGATGGTCAAGTTTGCACTGCGTGATGCCGTTATTAAAGGCTATGACAACAGTTCTAAAACCATGCTCTAAGCCTCTATGTATTGACGTTGCAAGTTCTACTATTTAGGAGGCAAACCAGGAATTGATATCACGGAAACAGTTGTAGGTATGGATAGGGCTGAAAAACGTTCCGGAGACAGACCGGATATACATATATCCTGTATCCGACTCAGATATACATATAGTCGGATATCGGATACGGAGACGGGTCCAAACCGATATCTGGCAACATGGTAAAGTCTTTAATTTTTTATTATATTTTTCTGGATATCCATTATCCAATATCCGTATCTGAATATCTGAAATCAATGTATGAATCAATTTAATTACATGTTTTTCAATTACAAATATTCAATTTACCACTTTAATTTTCCGATATTTAATGAAAGATCAAGCACAGTTTTATCTTAAAAAAATTCCTTTGTCATCCATTTTACAACTTGAAATGGTCTATGGGACAGCAAAATCACAACATATAAAGAAATATAAATATAAATAATTATATATACATATATTATTAAACGGATCCAGGTATTTACCTAATCGGATAAATGTGGATCCTTATCCAGTTTGGTATAACCGGATATTTTATGCAACAGGCCAGCTATTTAAACGGGACGGATTCTAACAGTTCTAGAATTAATTAATCAGATTCGGAATCGAGCAGGTGTGGATTTTTTACCGGATAATTTGCAGCCCTACCAGTATCGTATGGACCTACTGGTGAAAATTAATTAAGGCTGGATTTTTTGGTTAAGGTAAAATCTGCAATAATAAGAAAGAGGCAATTTGGTTTTGCTTAAATTAATCATGGGTTTAGTAAAAATATGGGAAATGTAGCACCAATGATTTGGTCACCTGGTATTTGTTACAAATTAAAATAATGTATTGTTTAGAAATTTCTGAAAAATTTACCAAACAACTTGGAATTTGGAAGACCTTCTAGGTCATGATATATATATATATATATATATATATATAAAGATAAATTTATTTCCTAGTTCACATTGTTGAAACCTAAGTTTGCGAATAGAAAAATCAAATCCATTCGTCGGTTATAAAATAATAAAATTTTCTAAGTATGGAAATGCGTGAATGGGCACACATTCGCGAATGGAGTAAATTCATGGGGAATGAACCATCATTGGGCAAGTGTTAAATTATATTGTCATTTGCAAAACATCGCATTCACATAAAAATGGGCGCATAACCCCGCGAATGGATGTTGTAAATGATTAAATGTTTGCCCATTCACGTACAACATTATGCTAAAGCAAGGAGCACACGAATAAGAGGCATCTCAACCCACGAAAGATGCAAATAATGCCATTTGTGACCCACTCAAGCCAACAATCGTGCGACAAGCCCTATGTGGCTAATGAGTCGTCGGTAACTCCAGCCATCGTCGGGGATGAAGGCCGGAGTTCCCGATGAAGGCCGGAGTTCCCAAATATACTTGAATTTAAGGATGTTTGATACAAGGCCAAATCCCTTGAAATATATCCCAAAATGTTTGTTTATGTGAAACGAAGCTTTCTAGCCAAACAGAAATTGGATTTAGAGCTTTAAGAACCCACCTAAGAACAATAAATGGGTTTAGTTTCAAGAAACAAAAGGGATTTCACAAAAGGGATTCTTCTGATCAAAAGACACCCAAAGGAGTGTTGGGGTGTTCGCAAAGGGAAAAGGAAGTTTTTGGCTAGATTGGCTTCGAGATTCAGTGTCAAGATTGCAAAAGCCAAAAAATGCAAGCTCTCGGGTAATGGAGGTTTTCATAGCGTTCTAAAAATGAATCTAGTCAAGAAGATGAAGTCATTTTCTACATTCATGAGGGCAAAATTGTCCAATCAATTTGGAATTTGAAAAGCCCCGTGTATTTGGTAAGGTATTTTCATCTTCTCATTCGCCAATTATGAATGAATGGACAAAATGGAAAATCACTCAAGTGTAACTAAATGGACATGTGCTATCGGCTATGATTTTTATCGAAAAATGTGCCCTTCATTAACTTGTTATGATGCATTTCTCGAGGAGCCAATTGTTGAAACCTGAAGATCGTGAATAGAAAAATCAAATCCATTCACCAGCAATAAAAGACTGTGAATGAGAGTCACTTCATCTCATTCGCCCAACATAAATGATCCTTGCAAATGGACTCAAAATGTCCCATTCGCGACCACTAAAGCTGGCAAATGAGAGAGTCTCCTATCTGCATACTTTGAAACAGAATCCCAAATCTTGCTCTAACTTCATCAATGGTGGTTGTTTTGCATGGCCACGACACCCAAGGACTCCTTAAGCATCCAGGATACCAAAGGAAGTGCAATCTCATACAAAAGAAACACCAATGTGTACAAGGAGGGAAGATACACTCCCATTCCAAGGACTTCAAGAGCAAGGTGGAGTTTATCTTCAACATGGACTCCGTTGAACTCGTTTCTGCACCCATATATACCTGTAAGGAACACGAAATCAACACACTTTCAGCTCATTGATATTCACACTGCTCTTGCAAACTTGTGCTCTCCATTCCGAGTAGGTTCTCATCTTTTCCATCCTCTTCAAATCTGCACAACCAGCAAGCTTATCTCCTCCAAGGAAGAATAGCAAGTTATTAAACCTCTGCTCAACACTCTAAGAAAGATATCATAGAGGTTGATAATGAAGAAGGCTATGGCAAGGTAAGGTTTAGGGCTTACATATATTCCAAAGCTAAAGTTGTATGATCATATTTCATATCAATAAAATAAAGTGTCAATCTTCTTCTCTTTATTTTTATTTTATACTCAACTTTTTATTACTTTACAATTTGAGTAATTTAAAGAAAATTGGAGGTTGGCTTGTTAATAACCGTAATTAACAAATTCTCTAAAGAGAATTTGGAGTAGAAATCCCCATAAATAAAATAATAAATCACTAAACCAGCCCACTTAACGGCTCGGTAATTTGTACATCTTGAATTTCAGCCCTACGGCATGAAATTTAGTGTTACAAATTTCTGTCACACCCGATGAAACTTTTGCATTCCTTTCATCCTTCTCTAAGTTCTATTGTACTAATGGGTGCATTTTCTTCTCATATGTATTCCACAAAAGTTGCAACTGTGGAGCCCACCTTTGGTGCCCCGCGAGGCTACATGGCTACATCATCATCAACACCTAAGTTATGGGTTGAGGCTTTGGTCTCCCCACCATCCTATGTGCAAGGTTGAGGCTATGGTCTCCCAATCAACACTTAAGGTTGAGGCTATGGTCTCCCTAACACCAACAAGGGTTGAGGCTTGTCTCCCCTTAGGTGGTTGTGGTGATGCCAATATTTGCTAAGGATAATGCTCCCATGCCTCCAAGCAAACCCACTTTTGTACTCGCCAACCAATGGGTCAGGCAACCCAAAAGGTCACGTGAAGAAATAATGGGTGGCCAAATCTAGGCAAAATTGCCAAGGAAAGGTAATTCCAACTTTTAAAAAAATCATAAAATAATGATTCAAACAAGGCTCCAAAACTGCATTCGCCATGACTAAATCTGGCAAATAGTGATGATTCTCCATATTCACCAGACTCAATTCCTGCAAATATCACATTGGCACAAGACATATTTGCATAGGTGACCATATTCATGCAATAGAAGATCTGCGAATGGGATCAAAAACCCCAATTCACTAGCCAAGAACATTTGCAAGCTACTACAATCTCGAGCCGAGGACATTCACAAATCAAGAGCATTCGCTAAGTGCCATATATGCAACCAAGGGTCATTCGTGGATAGTATCATTCATGAATGAGCCTCCCCATTCACACACTAGCCATTTGCAAGCTGTGGATCAGAATTCAATCGTTGTACATGTTACAATCACGGGGGTGCCCACAGTGATGAAGAACAGAAAGAACCCAAAGAAGTTGACACATGTAACAAATAAAAATCCGCATAATAAAAGAAAGAAACCTAAAACAATATGTTCAAATTTGGGAACTACATTTAAGGAGCAAGAATTTGGCAACATTACAACTTGAGCTCTTCGCTCATTGTGTAGACAATGCCAAGCTCAGGCTAGTGTAGAAATAAGGAACTTAATGCTCCTAACTAGGTTTGAGCCATTGACGGGACTTGAAGACAACAAGCCACCTAAGAAGAAAAGGGTTCTGTCTCCTGAACAAAAGAAGAGAAACATTGTACAAAGGAAAATGGCCAAAACTTGCAAACTCTTTCATAATCAATAAGAGATTGGTGATATACCAATCAATGCATTTCCACTATTGGTGCATCCATAAAGGATTGATTCATCGTTACCATCTTATATTGAAGGAAGCACAGGGTATACACCCTATGTTGTAAAAGGAAAGGATTTCGGACCTAAACAAAAGTCTTAAGTAGTAGTGATGGTCATCGGGGCACGAAAAGAGGCTATAACAAATACTCGAAATCCCTTTGCATCATGGCCATGAGTCATTAACTCTATTGAAATGATGACAAATAGTCAATTAGCAACAAGTGCCAGAACACCAAGGACACCCGCAAGGGGACTCCCTGTTAATGGGAGATCCTTAGGGAGCTCTCCTATTATATATAAAGATGGAGCCACTCCTCGTACAAAACCAAGATCTGCTGCTGCATTTAATGTCACTTCGACATCACAAGCCTTGGAAATAACCAGTAAAGGACAACAAGAGACTCAAGGTCCACCAAACAATTTGCCTGGCAATCAAAACTTTCGTGAAGATCTCAATATCAAAGATTGTAATAGTGATTTTGAAGGCGAACTCACTACTGCTGACCTATAGGCTAAGCTAAAAGAACGAGATTAAGGCCTGGTAGCACTAAAGCCTCTATAGTAGAACTGAAAGCTATAATTAAACAGTGCGCCCTTGCAAGGCAGGGGGTAGTCCCTCCCAATATAAATCATCCAGCAGCAGAATCTGTAAGACCAAGTATCCAAAGACAAACACAAGTGGTACATCCATATTTCACACCAGAATATGTCCCTATGATTATTTTAGGGGTGATTCCTTTCGCCAATATAGCTCCGGATGCTTACATTCCATTGAGACCACTGCCATGGGTATTGCAGCATAAGTCATTCCCTTAGACGCTCTCTCGACAAACATACCACTCTTTGGAAACTCTATTCTAAGGACCTCCTCCATAATGGGCGTACGGTCAAAGCTGCTATCCTTATACTGCCAACATGCCACCTCAAGGGCCATATATACAGCCTTATGCACCTCCCATGGATTATAGTTTCATGCGCTCCATGATGGCCGATATGCTAAAGTAATATAAGGAGTAGGAATCCCTGAGGACTTATTCGACTAGGAAACCATATCCACCACATATAGACATGGTTCCTTTCCCATTGAAATTCGTGCAACCCCATTTCAATATGTTTAATGGGTCCATTTGCCCTTGGCAACACATCGCTCAATTTGATTCTCGATGTGGTTCCATCATTCAACACAGTGACTTGCTATTCAAATTGTTCGTTCAGTCATTGGATGGCGTTACCTTTACATGGTATTCAAACCTGAAGCTTGTCATTCCAGACTGGGAATCCATGAAAAGAATGTTCATCCACCAGTTCTGGAGTGCGCATAGACCTGTGAAGGTTTATCATTTGGTTAATGAAAAATAGTGATACAACTAGTCTATTGATTTTATCAATAGATGAAAGAACCTTACATACTCTTGTGAGAATGCCCATCCTCTCAAGCACCTCATTGACATGTGTTTGAACAACATATCCTACGACCTTTCTACGCACCTCATTGATTAGGATTACTGATAGGTTATGTTTTGCCATATATGATAGAATATAGGTCACACAACAAAGAGGGCTGGGAATGCTCCCCTTAACTAATGCTAAACCCCGCTGACAGGAGACGGTGGTTAGCGTTTGTTAAGGGGAGCATTCACAAACCTACCTTTGTCACACAATCATGAAAACTGTTAAAAAATAAATCAGTAAAAAAGAGAGGTTACAAGAGGCTAAATCATGCCGGTTGTTTAGCTTGGGAGGTCTCACAATGCATGGTGTGAAGTAATCATTGAATTGGAATATACAATTTTATATAATATTAGGGCCTGTTTGGCAGCCACAGGTAATGTAATTATTTCATTTCAAATTTCAAAGGCATTTGTAGCCATAAAGTGATGGTTCAAAATGAAATTCAGATTCTTACTGATTTGTTAACTAAAATTAGAAATAAAGTCATCTTAAGTTTTGAACCAATGCCTTGTGACTACAAATGACTTACAACGTTGAAATGAAATAATTTCATTACAGGTGGCTGCCAAACACAGCCTTGATTAATGTAAAAATAACTTGATAAAGCAAATGTTTTGTGGTCATGTTTGTATTAATCTGAGGAAGCCCGTTGAATGATGATGTGAAGATGATGCCACCGATATATCTAAGGAAGGCCGTTGAATTGGAATAAATTAAGATGATGCCACCGAACCAGAAAAACTGGCGTATCAAATGCATTTCATCACCTGTCCCTAAACGAGCTATTTGAGAGGAAGCCGTTGAATTGGAATATGAAGATAATGCCACTCCACATGGGTTTTCCGTCTTTTAACATAGGGTTTTGTCATTTTATGATTTTGTCATGCTATAAAAAGCTACAGAAAAATTGTGAAGAAGAGATGTTGTCATGGGGCTGTGTTGCTTTTAACCCTGTAGACCAAATTTTTAAGGGTACCTTTTTTTTTTTTTTTGGAAACTGTTTTTACAGTTTTAACCTTTTGCATCTCACCTGGGGGAAGAACTACTCTATCTACCTGTAGAGATTTGAGGTGTGAGGCCTGAAATCCTCTGCGATGCACGAGGGCTGAGGCAGAGGGGGGAATCAATTCACTTTTGGAGTTGTCACTTCACCCCCCAAAAAGTGAATTGATTCCACCTGTCTCAGCTCAGCGTCGCAGAGGATATTGCTCTGTCATTACTAGGGGAAAGAGGACATGACGCAAGAGTTGCGTTTTAGCTTCTCACGTGTATGCATCTTTATTTTTTGAAAATAATAATAATAATAAACCTTTCATAATAATCTTAGTCTTAGTAATGCCCACACCAATATTCAATTCCTGAGTTTCATCAAAGAAATTTCAGATCTATTTTAATAGTATCTTCATTCCTACATAGCTCCCACTGTTTTGAAACATGCAAACAAACTTTCCCCAAAGCTGGGTGTATCAGATGGAAATTGGAATCAGATGGGCAAAGCATGGCTGAACTTAAGATATGGTACAATGGAGCTCTCAATATATAATCCTCTACTTTAATGATTTCTAATAGATTACTGAACATAGTAGGAACCACCATCGTTCCACTAATTTAAAATCTCCGGTTTCTTATCTTATACAAACCCTAAGACCTACTTTTCCCCACTAATTTATACAAGAAAGATAATAGTCATTAGAATGTTTCGTAGGCTACGAAGCTCTTGAATAGATATATGATGTAGTGTTCATAAATTGTACATTACAATAAATGTGACCATGGGGTGCTATTCATAAAAAAATAAATTATGAGTGACCATGGGGGTGCTTAAAATAAATTTATTATAGAACTAAGAAACAAACAATTGCCAGAGAGATACAGATTTATTGTGAAAAGTGAAGATATTTTCTTTTCTTTCGATAGGGTTCCAACTATGAAGAGAAACTCGTAAAAATCCTAGACTAGGATTTCCACCAAGCACAACATCGATCCCCAGTCCACCAATGACCACCATCAAGAGAACAAGTGGAAGAAGAAAATTAGTTCGAAGAACTTTTCTTCTTTTCAATAATTTGACATGTTATACGAATACGCCATACTAGCATATCCTAGATTAAACCTTGCGTACATCTCATGTAACTTCCATTACTGATTTAAAATAATCTAAGTAATAGATTTATAGATCAAAATTGTCTCATATGAAAATGCTATCTCGAAGCAACTTTATTTATTTACATTAATTATACTCTTATCCTATTTTTTGTAACTCCTATATTTGATACAAAACATGGCCAAATATGCTATAATTACCAACTATAGCTGTTAACATTGCAACTACAACAACTAAACCCATATTGTGGTGATGGCAGGGTGAGACTAACATTTTTTTGGGGCAGAAAGGGTGGAACACACATGGTTATAGGAAAAATATCGAAGGTTCCATTACAAAAGAAGATAAACAACTTCACCCCAAGTTGTGCCCTATAAAACCAGTAGCATGCATGGGGTTTGGGGGGTTGCACTATGATGTAGTCAACTTTTGATGGACATAACTTTCTGCACGGTGTCCATTTCAGATAATCTTGTACAAAAGAACTTTCAATATCTACAGTGCCATTTCTATACTTTTTTTTTTCTTTCTTTCAGTTCTTTCAATTTTGAGCCTCGAAACGTACCTATAGATAAGTGACTAGTTATAGGATTAGAAGTAATTAAGATATCATGTTTTTTTTTTCTTTTCTAGAAGTTATTTAAGATGGATGATTGAGATCTACTTTAGCTTTTAGAAGTTCTATCCTTTGTCATTATTTACATATTGTCATAATGAAACATTTTAAGGGTCGCTCTGTTTTGTTAAATAAAATGACATTTGATAACACCCTAGAAAGATCTTTCTGTCACCTTCTTAACTGACACACAACAGATGACTTTATTACTGATCGACATCCTTCTCTTCTAAAGGTATCATTAACTTTGCCTTCCCCTCTCTCTACAATGGAAGGCTTCTTAGTATTGATCAAACTCTTTGCTGAGAAGCCTGCAGTGCATTGCCAGGTTTATAAAGATGAGCAGCAAACTCTTATCACAATTCCAGACTGGTATAAACCATAAAGATATAAATTTAAAAGGAGATTACTACTCTACGATTTTATAGATCAGATATAGCATTTCAAATGGCCTTAAATAGCCATACAAATTGAGTAATAGTTGAGGTAGGCCTTGAGCCATCAGATTAGCTCTAAAACTAGGCAGATAGCAGCTCGGAGGACATCAGAGAGATGGGATGGCCAGCTAAGACAACCCCTCCTAATGCACCCACTACACAGCCAGTAATTATAACCCATGCAGCCACCTAATGCAAAGAAAATGGTCATTATAGGAGAGATGTTTGGATCCTACGACAGTATGGTAAAATGCTTGAAGTAAACCCAATACCCCAAGTGGAACCTCCATTCTGGTGTTGAAGATCATCATGAAGATAATAGAAATAATTATAGTTCCTTTATGTTGTTTGCAAACTTCTGACAGCCCCTAAGGAGAAAGAAAAGAAGAATTGGTGGCACATTAATGTCTTCCATGCTCAAAATCAGTGTGGAGATAAAGTATACAAGCTTATTATCAATGGAGTAGCATGAGCATGGTATCGATCTCCAGATCCTAGTAGAGAAAAATCCACAACCTACAGGATTGTATGGGTTGATGACACCAGCATAGAGATACTTGATCTCATTTGAGATAGGGTCATACAAAGAATTCTATTTAACGTGATGTGATTCTACGAAAGGTCCCACACATCCAACTTGGTTGGGCATGGCTTTGTGACAGGGATGTGTATCATAAGGGCATGGCCAACATATACTCTTCCAAGATAACCACATTGAAGCCTATGAATGTGAAAGCTATTCAGAAATTCAAAACTAGTGTAAAACGGAAGAGGATGAACCCAAAAAGGTGTCTAATGTACAAACTATGAGGCAATTTGAGGCTTGAAATCAAGGAACAGGGTGGTACATTTGCCTTGGTGACGTAGTGAAGGCAGAACAACACCCCAGAAGTTTAGAAGCTTTTTTCTTTTATAAGAGAAAATTTCATTAAGAGAAAACGGATGAGAAATACCCAAAGACAAAAGCACAACAAGAGCCAAAACCTAAAACTAATTACAAAGAAAAAGACTATGTCAATAATCCCTTTCGTATTCCCGATTGAGTAGTCTCCTATAAGCTTACAATTTAAACTCTAAAAGCAAACCAAATCCTTGGCCTTTAGGAACACGTTCAAGGCTGGCTCCCTGCAACCCTCAAACACCCTTTGATTTCCCTCAAGCCAAATCACCCAACACACTGCTGGACAGACAAGTTTCCAAAGAATACCCCCATTCTTTGAAATCTTCCACAAATTCAAAGAAGAAATCAGCAATGATCATTTCCTTGGGAAAAACCCAAGCAAGCCCAATCAGAACTCCCAAACTTCAGAGGCAAAGGAGCAATGAATGAAGATATGGTTGATACATACCGCATCATGAAGACAAAGGGAACACACGTTAGGAAGAATCATACCCCGGCTTTGGAGATGGTCAATTGTGGGAAGGTGTCCCTAGACGCAGTCCACAAAAAGAAAACAGCCCTAGAAGGATTTTTACATTTCCAAAATTTTAGACCAAATGAGATCTGGCGTTTCCACAGCCCACCTAGCCTCTCTGCACAATTTAGCTAAAAAAACGCCATTCTTAGAGTAGATCCAATGCAAACAGTCATCCATGTCAGATATTAAGCTACGGAGATCAATAATAAGGCCAAGAAGGTTAGCCACATTATCAAGCTCCCAATCATTCAATCTTCTCCGCAAGCGAACATTCTACACCCCACCATCCCCCATGGGAACCCAATAATCATTCACCCTTTCCTTATCCCTAGCTAGACGGAACATAGACGAGGATTCCAGCATAAGGGGCCTAGGAGTGCACCAACGATCCTTCCAAAAAGACGTTTTCGAGTCCAAGCCCACATCAATCTTAATGCCTTTCTTAAAGTCCTCCAACCCATTCATAATAGCTCTCCAACAGTTACATCCACATGGAATAACAAAGTTTTTTTTATTCTCAATCATTCGCCAAAGACATATTTATTAGCAATAACCTGATGCCACAGATTTTCTAGTTCCTACCCAAATCTCCAAAGCCATTTAGATAAAAGTTGTTATCCGTTTTTATGGATAAGCTGCTATCCAATTTTCTTGATCTAATCTAATACCAAATCAGTTGTCAAATGACTTGCTACCTATGAGGAGCCTTTAGCATGCTATATTGACTTAGTCCTAGAATTAGCTTGCTCAACTGTCCACCATACAGTATGAAGCCAACAAAGCATGCAGATTTGAAGACACAGGTAAATCATTATTGCAAGTGCTTCATTTGAGGGAGCTTTAACCCATATGTTGTACCTAATTTGTTGATGGCTGAGGATGAAATCTAGAGCATGTGTGAGAACAGCAGTGCCATCACTAAGACCACTATCAGACTGCTTTCCAATCCCTACAGTAAGATTATATGCCTGATATGGTGACTGGTTCTACCATCTTTCCAAAGATTGATTAGAGGAGTGGATACCATCTGATCTGAGAGTCAAAACACTGCCTTAAAGGATAAGAATAAAGTTCATTGGTGATTGAGTATGCCATTTAAATTCACCAATGCACCCCCCCCCCCCACTAGTACCTTTATGTGTGTGATGACTTAGGTATCAGATTCCTTTATTGGCATTTTCCTTGTAATTATTTTGATGATATCTTTGTTAGTAAGAAAAAATAAAAGCATGTGGTTTGTCTTCAACAAGTGATGAGAGTTCTATGGAAAGAGACTCTACATCAACTTGAAAAAATGCTCTTTTATAAGCAATATTGTTTTTTTTTTTTCTTTCTGTTCCCTTCTGATGAATGTGTTTTTGAGTGAGAGATCTTTATTAAGAAGCAAAGAAAGCTTAAGAAAAAGAAAACAAGCAAAAAAAACAAATTCACCATGACAGTGAAAAGCAAAGCAAAAGAACAACAAAACAACGCTCAAAACAAAAGACACTAAACTGGCATGCCCCAAATAGAATCCCACACCCCCTCATCAAACTCAACAGTTATAGAAGGTCAATCATTCAGGAGCCTATACACAGCAGCAATGAGACCATCCCGCGGAGAGGATTTGTCTTCAAAGATTCTTTTGTTCCTCTACTTACAAATGCCCCAACAACTAGTCTTAGGCAAGTAAGACCAAATTATTTTAGAAATGTCTTCTATGTCCCTAATCCACCACCCAGAGATTAGATCTCAAGCTGAATTTGGAAAGGAGCATGATTTTCCAATCATTTATTAAATTCCTTCTCGTTTTGAACACCGACACACCCCCACCGTAATCATCAAAGTTATCAATATCAACATTCAAGTTATAGACGAGTCTAAAAGTCTCCTTGAGGGGGCATCATCTTCAAAAATTTAATGGTCTCTCCAGAACCTAAATTGAATCTGATAAACTTCCAATAATCAGTTTTGCTGTTGAGAATCGACTTCCAAATTCCAAAACTATAGCCCTCACACAACTATTTTGGATCTCAAACAGAGTTGATCCCATATCTACATCTAGCCACCAGGACCCCACCACTTTAGTCCAATGACTTCTCTCTCTTCCTTAAACTGCCACAACCAATTGCCAAGCAAACCCTTGTTGTGAATTCAAATCCTCCTAATTCCCACCCCTTCCTTAATTGGATGACAAACAATTTTCCACTCCACGAGATGATATTCCCTACCATCAACCGCATCATTCCATAAGAAATTCCTCTCTTCTCAATCTTAGCAGCAATCAAGGCAAGAATGGTGAGTATAGAGAAGTCATTTGGAATGTTATAGGCAAGAATGGTGAGTATAGAGAAGTCATTTGGAATGTTATAGCTAGGGATATTTAAATCAAAGTCAACCTACCTCCTTTCGACAAGAGAGGTGGTTCCAAGTCTCAAGCCTCTTAATAATCCTCTCCACCACAAGCTCCCATATACTCTCAATTTGATTTTGTGGTTTCCTCTTGTAGGCACCTAAAATTTGTGTAAATTACAAATAAGGAGTCCACACCCTTACAAATCTATATTAAAATCCCTACGACCATACATGAGCCTTAAATGTAGAAATCGTATCCATCAACAAAGACAAGCCCATTTTGGCCTATGCTTGGGTTTGCAAACAA
>JAOXJP010123468.1:0-13790 GCA_025762735.1 Platanus orientalis | reverse complement strand
GCAATATGTAACAGGGATTATTGCAATTAGTGGTGTGTCAGTTTGTAATTAACAAAAGATAGGGTGTCCTTAATGCAATTTGACTTAATTAAGGATACTAGGTCCCATAACCTAAGGATAAGAATTCCAGAAGGATCCCACACCCCCAAGGGTTACTTTGACTTCTCAAATACTTTATATATAGAAGTACTCACTGTCAACACCTAATTTTGGCGTAACTCCCGGTACCGCCACTTCTCTTCAAGTTAGTAGACGGAAATAACAATTCTTGGGCATCTTCACGTAATCCATTCTCTCAAAGCCAAATTGATCTACAGCCTATCGATCAGGACGAGGCCTCGTTCGTCTCATTTTTTTTTAATATTTATTATCATTATTTATTTATTAACCTTAATTTTTTTTATCTTTTATTTACTACTATTATTTATTTAATCAGCTTTAACATTTGGCTTTTTTTATTAATTAATAGTTTTTTTTTATTTTGTTACTTAATCATTATTATTATTTTTCTTTTTTATTATCTTCTTATTATAATGATTATTAATTATCTTTTATTTTGAATTATTATTCATTTATTTTTTTACCTATTTACATTTCTTTTCTCCATTTTTTATTTCATCTCTCTTTTCTCCACTGTCCACATTGACTCTACTCTAACCCAAACTAGTCTTACCCAAACCTAAACCATCCCTACTCGACCCAAACCTAAACCGCCCTTTTCTCTCAAGGTTCATTCTCTCGCACGACCCCTTCAACATAGAGATCTCTCTCCATCTCTCATTCGTTCCCGGATGTCTCTCTCTTCTCTGCGAAATTGTAGAGCTCTCTCAAATATCTCTCTCCTCATGGGCCCCCCATCTGAGTCTTTCTCTCTCTTCACGGGCAAGTATACACCTTGCCCAAAACCCCCCTTTGCTGCTGATGTTTGCAGTCAGACCCATCTTCATCCTTGCGAAAGACACATGACCCCATCTGCTGGACAACTCCTCTCTCTCTCTCTCTCTTTCTCTCTCTCTCTCTCTCTCATTTTCATGCAAACATCGAAATCCTCCCATATGCACTCTCTCTCTTTAGCTTTTAAATCCATCGTCTAAAACCCAGCCCCTATGGTTTCCCTTGCGAACCGCAAGGCTTTTAGCCCAATTGGCCTCCCCCTTTCTTGGTTCTCTCTCCAAGTGCTAACGTCCATTTCCTTTTTTTATTTCTATGTAACCCTAAAAATCCCAACCTTGCAAACCCCAGGCTTTGCCTGTGTCAACCAGCCCATCCTCTTCCACCAAACCTTGCCCTAGCAGCCCATAGGCTTGGATGATAGAGACAACACGTCTCCAGCTAGCTGAGCAACCTTGCAGACCAAACCTGGTTGATGGCGATCTGGCATCCCCTAGCTGCTTCCCTTTGACTGAAGAACAAGCTTGGAAACCCTCCAGCTTAAATCTATTTGAATTTGGGGTTTCCTCTATAAAAAGCTACCCATCTTTTAAAAGGGGGGGGGGGGAGATCATCCATACCTCCTAAGAGAGGGGAAATGGCCATACAGAACATCTTGGTTACCCTCTTTTGATCCCAACCATCCTCTAAATTTTCGTCATCATCCACCCTGATTTTCCCTTGCCCTTTCTCAGAAATCAGCAATTAATTCATCTCTATAGTAAGCTCTCAAACTCTACACCGAGCAGCTACTATTAACTCTCATCTCACTCTCTGTCCAACGTCTGAGCTCAATAATTTTCTCTGACTATCAAAGATGTAAGCAGGGAAGCCCCCAAAGGTCCTATTTAACTAGTGTGCTACAAGCGAGGGATTAATCTCTCACATTTCTCAATTTCTCCAGGTATTTTATTTGCATCAGCAATTTGGGCTTGCTATTGGATTTTTTTTATTACGTGGTTGATGTGTCGTTCCTTTTAAACAAGCTTTCTAAATTATATACGTGTTGGAAGATGTTGTTGCTGCCCTAAGGTGATTTGGGTTTGATCCCTTCTTTTGAAGAATGGTGTTGCTTCTCACAAATCAGTCATGTTGTTAGTAGTCAGTATTTTTTTCTTACTTCTTTCTATTTTTTTTAGTGAAAATAGGTCCTATATACATTACCATTGTTGCAACTCAATGGCAAGTCCCAAAAATTGCATCCCATTGTTGCGACTCAATAGGAGGTCTTAGGACATTGTTCAAAAGGTCCAATAGTCAATATGGTTCAATGAGGGTTCAATAATTCAATGATGTCAAGGAACAATATCCAAATAAGACATGTCAAAGAATAACAATAATTCAATAAAGAGGTTCCCATGGCATATAAAGAAAGATCAAAGTTCAACAGCTTCCCATCATATCATTTTCAAATTGAAATTTGAAGATGCCATTTTCATGTCTTTTTGCTCACTTGTAATCAATAAGTTAAAGGATTTTATAATTCTTAGTTCATATGATCTTTCTTTATATAAGATCTTTGATTAATTCAATAAATCAGGATTTTCAATCATTGGTTTATATTTCATAGTTCATATGTGAAATTGAAGGTGTAATCATAGTTGGATTCGAATATACTCATTTTCTTATGTTAAATTCATATTTATTTCAATAGATTTCACATTTTCTTGTAGTCTTTCAATAGGATTTTCTTAGACCAATTGTTTTACAATTCAAAATAGCTAATTTCATAGGAATTCTTATTAATTCAAGCTTAGATCCATATTTATCAAACAATTATAATAGAGATTCAATCCAAAGGACTTTATGAATCTATCAATAAAGGTAATCATGAGATTAAACATATTTGAAGTCAATTTAGATCAATTTACAAAAGAATTTTCATAGAAAATAATAAATCTATCAAGAAACTTAATCATAGATGAAGGAAATATTGTCCAAATAGCACAGACTCTCTCATAATTGAAGGATCATCAATTTAGAATAAAGCTCTCTTGGTTCCCAAATCAAAAGCATTCCAACAATAGTACTCATTATCAATTCACAAAGATCTACACAAATAAAAAAGTGAAACGATATTAGTTTGCAAGAGTACTTACTCTCTGTAAATTATATATAGATTTAATGAGAAAACACTCTAGAACATGAATCTAATGTTAAAACCTTCAGGTTCTAGATTTCTTAGCCTAGATCTAAGAAATCAAGGTTATTTTAGCTTAGAGAGCTAAATCCTCTCTTTTCCTAATTCTCCCTTATCTCTTTCTCTCTTAGGGGCATTTTAATCCATTTTAGGCCAAAATGAGATACTGCATTCATTATTGTACAAAACTTCTATCACATAGAAGATTTCATGAGAAATGGGGAAAATATTCTTTATTTATTTTTTGAAATATGGGAGTTAGGAACTGGTCACCTTGTGTTGGGACCGCTCGCAGAGCCCACCCACAACTATTGGTGTGGCCTCGAGACTGCTCCTAATGAGAAAACATTGATTTTTAGAATGTTGCATTTTTGGTCCACAAGTTGCAACCGGTTGCACAAAGGTGCAATTGCTCGCAGTTATCTTCCATGACCCATCGTCCCATTTGGGGATCCCTTGCGGCTCCCATATTATCTTTTCCAACGTTAACCTATGTAAGAAAAATGACCATAACTTTCTCTAGAAGACTTCAATTCTTTTACTGGTTGTTGTGTTGAAAAATAGACTCTTAGACCTTTCTAATGGTGTATGGTTTTCACCATAATTCTTTTGAGATTGGTACAAGTGTGTCTCTAAAATTACCCTAGTTTCGGCCTAAAACAACTTCTATTCTTTGCTATGTTATCAACTTGTTTGGACATAACATTAAATATGTTATAAGACATTCCAGTATTACACATTCATTTATTTTTTTTTCTTGTCTTCGAGTCGGTTCAAAACAATACAAAAATCGATTTATCGAGTTTAACTATGTAACACAAATGCTTAGTGTTTCAGGCTTTCCAAAATCTCAACTCTAATATCAATTGTTGGGGGTTTAAGCTAAAATCCTATCAATCAACCAAACAAGATGAAAGCAATAATAATAAAAAAAACAAACACAAATCAAACACAACCACAAACAAATGATTTATGTGGAAAACTCCAAATTGGGGAAAAGCCATGGAGCCACCGATAAAGCTTTACTATTTAATGAAGATTACAAAAGTTCTTTATCAATTTTTGACCAACCATAAGTTTTTCTTTCTTTTTCTCTTATACCATAACTCTAGACAACCTTAGAGACTTTATATACATCATAGAGGTCAAGATGGAGAAGAGTCCCACTCTACCACGGACATTCTAAAAAGAGTTTCAAAAATTTTCTCATGTTCTGAACTGATCCGCACAAATCTTGGAATGATTCGGCCCAGATCGATCCTGAGAAAATGCAGACTGATCTGCCCTAGACTTGACCGCAAAATGTACGGACCAATCTAGAGCTTTCTAGATTTTTGTTTTGTGCATGCCTGAAAGCCCAAGGCAGCTGAATCCATCCTTGGACCCTTTAAAATCATCTCTAGCTCTTTGAATATTGTCTTCTTGATTCTTCTTCTCTTCCAGTTTGCATTGGACTCCATCTCCAACACTAGGACAATGCCAATTGATAATGCAAATATGAAGAAGTTGGATTTCTTTGACAAGAACAACAAATGGTTAGTCTGTGGAATTCCTCCATTGATCTCTTGATATTAATATCCTGGAGTTTGTTTGACTGGTGTCTAAATTTTAGATTTTTCTCCGATTTTAGAGTTTTAACAGCATTTATATGACCATCTTCTACTTCTTCCAAATTCTCTAGAATATCTTAATCTTTTTATCTTAATTGAATTTATTTTTGGACAAATTCTATTATCCTGATTGTTTTACCATTTTTTTATATACTCTATTGTTATGGATTATTTCTTCATGTCCTGTGCATCGCATGGGTGTTTTTGATGGTACAACTCTACAATAATACAACTCTACAAATGGTCTCCTCTTAATCGTTGCAATGATTAAGTAACCCCTTCCCAATAGATTTGTAGTAAACGAAGAGATGTCCATGCCGTTACTCTTTTCTATTCTTGACCGATTTGACCTTCGTTATTTAGATCATGGAGAGTGGAGACATGGTCCATAAGTTTTTTCATCACGAATAACACAATCCCATAGTTTCTAGCAGCTATCACTAATGCAGACGCTGATTGTTAAGGTCGTGTGCATCTTTTGGGGGAGATTGAAGGGAGAGAAGAGACGTGAAGGGTTCAAATTGCTAAGCTCATATTAAAACTCCATCTAAAGGGGAGCCTAAAAGCACACTCGTGGTAACACAGAAGCCCACGTACATGGAGTAAGAGGGAATTGGCCTATTTCTTTAAAAGAAGAAAAATAAAGAGATCATGAAATGTTCTTTCTTAAATTATTTACTTATTTAAATAAGACGCGGGTATCTATTCCATATGTGTTTATTTTAATTAAGAACTCTTAAAACTCATTAAAAGAAAGGTATATATGGCATGATGAAATGGCTTATGCAGCAAAGATGCTGTGTAAACTTGTTGAAGTGTATGGGCATCTCTTCTCTGGCACCATTCTTCTTAAGTATAGGCATCTCTTACATAAAAACGTGAACATTAAGGCTGTGGAGAGGAAACCAAAATTTGGTCCAAAAGGCCTAGCCCATACTTAGGGTTGATGGGCCTCGGACCGAATTTAAGTCCGGGCTTAATCTTAGGTCATGCTTGGGCTCACCACGACCTGACCTGATGGCTGAGACTAAAGTATTAGTAATGTTTTTTAATTTTCATAATTTTTAGTTTTATGTAATGAATTAATGGACCTTGGATTGGCTTGAGGCCTGATTCAAGGCCCAAAACTTTAAGTCGGGTCATGCTTGTGCGTTGATGGTTGAGTTTTGCTTACCCGAAATACACAATAACGGGCCCGGCCTGGAACGGGCCCTTGCATATCCCCAAGAAACAGTCTATTGGAGTAGTAGGTGCGCTAGGATTTGAAATGGTAGATATTAATTCTAAAACAACCTCAGTTTAGAGAATCAGGCAGTTCGTTTTTATTTATGAGTATCTGGAGAACTAAGGAAAGTATTGAAACAGAGATACGGACATTACAGAATGGAAAGTCCAACCCTTGTTTACTGAAATATATGTAAGGGGCACGGTAGGGTTGCTTTTGCCTTAGGAAAAAAAAAAAAAAAACACTCTATCTTGGCTGATGTTAATTGGGTCGTTTAGAACCTGAGACCTTAAGATTGCCTCAGGGATTATGTGAATGGAGTGGAAGTATTTGATATTAAAAAAAAGAAAAAAGAAAAATGCTCATTTCAAGCATTACCCTTGCTCTTTAGCCAATAATAATATTACTAATACCCTTCTCCTCGGGTTTAAGGAACACCATCCTCAACATGTTGAATTATTGAGAAACGGGTCCGGATCCTCTATCTCCACAGCCCAGCCGTGTTGTAGCAGTGTTGCATGCACCACCACAGGCAAACACGTGGTGTTTACAGGTTAAAAGCATAAAAAAGGCATCTAATTGAAATTGAAAATGTAAGGCAGTAAAGGAAGGCATTAATTTTAAATAGACACCAGGAGTTAGCCTGTGGGCGTGCAACACTGCTGTCACACGGGCTGTGGGTACAGAAGCTCTCCGGGGCTTGAGAACTGAGTGTGGGTGGCACCTGTTTGCAGTATATACTGTTATATCCACATTTGCCTCTGTAGAAAGCTAGAAGTACTGCATCCACCGGAATGTACAGGATAGGATATATAAAGTACGATAAGGTTTTGAATCATCTCCCGTCTGATTGGAGAGATATCATGGAAGTACCATTTCTTGTGTGACATGAAACCAAAAGAGGAAAATGTTCTGTGATGAAAATGTGTATGTAGTGTGTGGTGAATTATAAGTTGACATGTGGTGTTTTGAGGGTTGAAAACATCCAAAATAGTGTTCTGTTGAAAAAGTAGGTGTTTAAAAAGAGACCAAATTCAAAAATCACAAAATGTATTAATCAATGGCACACAGACAAAGGTTTGAGGTATGTGTAAATACGAACAATCATTCTCCAACCTAAAAAGGCTCGGCTTCTATGCACCTAAAATCCGTGCACAATGCGTTTTAAGGGTTTGAGAACACTTACATCAGCATTGAAAAATGATTTACATTTTCTGTGCACCTAAAATCCGTGCACAATGCGTTTCAAGGGTTTGAGAACACTTACATCAGCATTGAAAAATGATTTGCATTTTTTGCGGTAAATGTAAATCACTTTTAATGCTGATGTGAGTATTACCAGACCTCTAGACATGTATTATGCATGGATCTTGTGTGCACAAAATTTGGAGTGTTTTTTCTATCTTTTCATTTAAAAAACAGCCTTAAAAATGATGGAAAATAATCTATAAGTCCAAATCCCTCTACAGTCCAAACCAGCCTATCATAATAAAAAATCATGTGTGATTTGAAAAGACCCTTTTTTTTTCAATTTTTTGGACACTACCACAGTCGTGTTTGCCCTTTAGCAATATAGGGTTTAGATGTCACTGGCATGTTATCCCCACAACCTCAATGGGCATTGTTTGATTCTAGCACCCTCAAGATTTAAATTTCAAAATTCAATTAAATCACACCCATATCTTAAGTTGTGAAAGGCCTATCATAGTACAAAATAGGGTGGATGATTTGTATAATTTGAAACTTTCAAGATTTGAATTTTGTACTTGAGTCAAATCACACCCGAATTTGTGGATGCGAAAAATCTATCATTCTCAAACAGGGGCATGATTTATGTGATTTAACACCTTCAAGATTTGAATTGCAAACTTCCGTCAAATCACACCAACATTTGTGGCTGTGAAAAACCTATGCTCAAGATTGAATTTTAAACTTCAATCAAATTACACCACCTGTGGCTGTAAACGGCAGTAAACCTAAGTTCCATGGGTTCAGTAGAGGGATTTCAAACGGCAGATGATTTCTTCTCCCATGTAAGTGTTGTGGGTTCATAGTCCTACATTTAAAATTATGATAAGACCACAGGATTTGGATTATCCTAGTTCTTATTTCAATCTCATCCTATGAAATCAATTCCACTATTTATATGAAAGTGACCTACCAACTGAGTTTTTAAATAGTTACTACTTCAATTCACGTGTCATTTTGGAAAAATATAATGGACCCTTATAAAAGTCACGTTTTGAATGATAATCGTGATTATCAGTATAACTTCCTTTTTTAGTTCATTTTTTTTTTAAAACGCAGCATGAACATTCCATGCCATTCCCTACTCAACATGTGACATATACCAAAAACCTGACAAATGGTATCTAACAAATGTTCTGTCCAGGATTTTGTATGTGCTACTCTGTCCTACAGACAAAAGGCTGGCTGCAGAGGGTTAAGACAGTAAAAACAGTTTTAAAATGAAAAAATAGATTCCTTAAAAATGGGAATGGGGTGTATAAGGTTAAAACTGTAAAAATACTGTTCAAATGAACATTTGCTTCTTGTTTAAAAGAGGCATCAAATTCAAAAAACAATCACATGAGGACATGTTAGGACACACAGAATCTTGGACAGAGCTTTTGCCCCTCTAACAAATACCTAGAGGCTTTAAAAATTGTGTAAAATGATTGTTTGTTTTGAATCAGACCTCTAAAGGCGTGTTATTGATTGACACACATCTCATTTGACTCATGCTCAGGGGTGGAGTCAGGATTTTTATGTGGAGGGGAGAGGTGTAAGCCAAAGGATTATGTGTGCTCCCTTAACGGGTGCCAATGGTACGCTCACAAACAGAAGGTGACACATCACATCAAAAAAGTGAAAAACACCCCCCCAAAAATGTGTAAATCACTTTTTTCAATATAATGTGTCACCTGCTAGTTATGGGTACATTGTTGGCACCCATTAAATGACACACCTAATCCAAGAGCAAGGATTTTCCGGGATTTTAAATCATCTCTAGTCTCAATGGATAGGTACCACTCCATTCACAATATGTTCATGACATGTGACTTTACAAAGGGTGTTTGAGCCAATACACATGGCTTAAATGATGGTAATATGGTAAATATACAATTAATAAGTACATGTGTATTAATTAATCAAAATAGATGATCTGTTCAGAACACCAGGTGACTTCACATGGAATAAAATGGGCAATGGTTGGATGAAATTTTAAATTCCCACCTACTTTATTCCAAATGAAATCACTTGGCACCATCTTGCACAGGAAATTTACTCCTTTAATTAATGTACCTTTTTGGCGGACATTGTATAACATTCTAAGCAGCAAATGGAGTAGAAAATGGTATAGTACCAATTCATTCAAATTGGAGTTGATGTGAATTCATTTTCTGGTAAGGAAGGACAACTGATTTCAACCATGGATTACTCAAACATAGAGAGGGTACAAAATTTGTCTAACCCATTAGTATGGACTGATGTGAGTGTCCTCAGGCTGCATGCTAATGTGAGTGTCCTCAGGTCACATTGTACACAGATTTTGTGTGCATAAAAGCCGAGCGATTGAAAAAGACATTGGCTAAAAATAGGATGACCAAATTGGTGTGATTACTCTGATGCACACCACAGATTGACATGTGATGTGATTTTGAATTTGGTGCTTTTTATTGGGAACTTTTTCTTTTTATTTTTTATTATTAATTGAATACTCTTTTACAACAAATAGAGTATTGGGATGAGACTTCGAAAGGAATAGAAGAAAAGTCAAGAAGCGGGACCCATGTAAAGCCTAGAAAGAAAGAAAGAAAATATAAAAAAGAAATTTTGAAAAAAAAAAATTAAGAACTAATATAGAATGACATTATGGTTCAACTTACTGATCATTTAATATATATGTTTACGGTAGATTCCTGTTTCCTTTAATATATATGTAGGTTTTTTAATACTTTTCCCCCTTCTTTACACACTACACGTCATTTGGGGTGCAATCACACAATTGTCACACTAATTTAGGTTATAGAAGATTTGCTCTCATAATAGTGTAATGTAGAACAGATTTCACTAACTCCAAAAGTAAAATTCGAGACCACAAGTATTTGTTTTGAGTGCCTCGATGTGTGTTGCATTGGGGGGAATTACCCACGTGGATTGGGCCTTTGGATCGAAGGAAAAAAGGTTCGGAGGTCAAGAACATAGTTTCCATTTTTACTTTTCTAGTTTAGGTAATTTTTTATCTAACCTTTTCACAAGGGTTTCTTAGCTCAAGGTCGTCACAAAACAATCAAATCAGGCTCAGCTACGTGGAAAGCTCATGCTTAACACGCTGATGCTTATTAGGGGTGGCAATGTTTGACACGACCCGCGTACCTGACAGGACTGAACATGAAAATAAGCGGGTTAGGGTTGACCCTAAATGTATTTTGGGTCAAAACAGGTTGACCGGCTTTGACATGATTAATAAATGGGTCGGGTTAGGGTTGAGCCAAATGGTCTTATATCCTTATCTTGACACGACAACAAACCTGACTAACCCGACTCATCAAGATAAATTACCACATAACCCGCGAACCTGACAGGACCCAACACGAAATAAGCGGGTTATGGTTGACTCTAATCGTGTTTCAGGTCAAAACAGATCAACCCGCTTTGACACGATTAATAAATGGGTCGGGTTAGGGTTGAGCAAAATAGTCTTATACCCCTACCGCGGCATGACATGAACCCGACCCGCCAACACGAATTGCCACCCCTAATGCTTATTGCTTAGGCACAAACTTATGGCCCAATAGCCTAAAGGCTAAAAAAATAACTGACAGGTCCAATGGGCCGTATTATAACAAACTATATCTATATATAATATGTATGAGTATATTTAATGTTCAAATATATAATGTAATAAACTATATCTATTTGCATTTTATACATTTATAAGCCCTTAACAACCTGAGTTTTTACCGAAATGAGCTTAGCTAAAGGAGCCCAATTGAAGACTTAGATAAGCTCCACGAACTTGAAACAAGGCTCAAGCTCTGCTCATGATGAACCGTGCTCGGTTTTTGACAAGGGACTTTTCCCAAAACAGTTCAAAGGTATAGCAAAATTGTCAAATAATGAGGTAAAGAAAACTATTTCCAAAATCGGTTTTTAGTGATTGATAATTGCTTTTTTAGCCCTAAATCTGTTAAACATTTCGGTTGTCTGTCAAAGATGGGATCAAACTCTGCTTTGTATTTAACACCCCTCTCTCTCCCTTCCATTTTTAGTTTTTACCATTATTGGTTTTTACCATCTGTAGGTTATTTGAAGCCTACAGGTCCATATCGATCCCATAGGATCACCAAACAGTTAGATGAAGAGAGGCTGGGGATGACATGCAGGTCATTATCGGTTCTGGGGATGACATGCAGGTCATTATCGGTTCTAGGAGGATAACAAGGAGTAGTCGTACATCACCACCACTGCATATTAACGGGGAGTGTATCACCTGTGACAGTAAATGCACCAATTTTTTACGGTGTTAAACACGAGGGGTGGGATTAGGGCTGCAAACGGACCGGATATGGATCATATATGAGCATATTTGCTTCTGTATCCTATTCTAACGGATATTATAAAACTATACTGTATCTTAACTGTTTAAAAAATTCAGATATTTGGAAAAGAAAAAGACAGAAAGGCAATTACAATATGTTGTCACAATTGTTAGTGCATTCTTCCGTAACCCATATCTATCATCTCCAAGATCTTTGATGCCATATACCTATAGGTGCTGAAATGGATCAAGCTGGAACAAATATGAAGTAAATAGTTGATATATTTTTAAGGGTTTTAGTTATTAGGCAATTTATGATTGTTGGATTAGTTCTAAATTCAACAATTTATTCTCTATATTTTATATGTTGTTATATTTTTACGAAATGGATATTATTCGGAACAGAACAATATATATCCTTATCCTAACCGTTTATAATGAAATTTTTAATAAACGGACCGGATAAGTTTATTTTGGAAACAACGCGGACCGGAACACAATAATATTTCGGATAACTTACAGCTTTAAGTGGCGGTGTAAAAGTAAACTTTTTGCATCAACTTTTCAGTTGACGCGAAAAGGTTTCTGTTAAAAGTAGATTTTCTTGTAGTGCATGAGTTCTTCTAGACAAATAGCTGAAATATTATCAATTTTTAAGACTATACGCCATTGCAATGTAAATGTTAATAATACTGATAATATGTGAAATTAAATGGTGATAATCATTATATCTGCTCTTGTAATTCTTTTTTGAGCATTAAAGGAGAAAATGACTTAGAGAGACATTGATTCTTGTGTTTCCAAGCCTTGAATCTCTTCAATAGATATAAAAGGTTCAAAATTTAAACTTTCGAATGTTTTTAAATAAACATAAAATATTAATTCTTTATAGTTTTCCGGGTTAAAGAGAAGATATTGAGGCTGTTGGTTGTGGTTCACAACCCTTTTTTTAAAACATGTACTTTTCTTGGGCTGGCCGCTGTCTTACAGTGAGGAAAGGACAAGGAAAATTTAGTTTAGTGCATTCGCGGGGTTGTGAGCTGTGAAAGTAACCTGACAGAGATAAACGAGTTTTCATTAAGAGGAACAAGAAGTTGTAGAAGCAATTGTCGCAACATACATAAAATGCCTTTTTGGCTCAAACAATTTGTTTTCTGTCCTATCAAAAAAAAAAAGTTTTCTGGCTTTTTTACAAACCTATTATATATATTCTTTGTTATTTTTTTTTTCTATCAAAATCTGGAGTAGAAAAGATTTCGATCCGAATTTAAATTCTCTAGTATTTGTTACATGACTCCCTCGGTCCCTCCTATAAGCTATAAGAAGACTAATCCAAACCGTCCATCTGATAACTCACTTTTGGATTGACCACATGTACAATCACTCAGTCCATGTTAGTCTTATACTCAAACATATATTATATTGGGCACTTCATCCTTGAAGGTTATATTCTTTTATGGTTTTTAGAGCGGCCTTTATAATTATTATTAACGATGTTATAATGTTGTTAGGTTTAGAACTGTTATGTTCTATGCTTCAATAACGTTGGAAAACTAATGGTCATTATTAACTGTTAATATCGTTATAATAGCCACTGTCCCATGTTTTAGTTGTAAATAAAATTCCAAAATTATATAAATAATATTTACACTTTATATATATATATATATATATGATTTTAAATAAAAATATTATAAAATGTTGAGAAAAGTGGACACCGCAATAACTACCATTATAACCATTATAATGGGGTAAATAACAATCAAGGATCCACACCATTATCATTCTATTCATTATAATAAACCTTAAAAGTTCTTTTCTAAGTAAAAAAGAAAAAAAAAATCCCTTAAGTTGGAAGGGCTATTTTCATGGGGAGTGGGATCCACTTTAGCTGGGCACAAGGATTATCACTGTTGCACCAATCACTAGGAGATAAAGAGCATCAAAACACCCTTATATGCCAAAGACATGGAACCTTTGGCTATTAGCCACACAAACATGTTGCTAATCGTCCCCAATTAATTACTCAAAAGTAGGGGTGGGCATGGGCCGGGCCAGTCCGAGCCCGGTCCTCAAATTGGCCCAAAAAAATCTGACCCGAACTAGACCCGGTAAGGCCCGAAGCCCGAACTTTTATTGAGGGCCGGACTTGGGCTTACCTTGGCCCAAAATTGTTTTTTACAATAAGTATTGGGTTCAAGTCCTAGTGAAATCAGTGATTTTTTAAAATAAGCAACTCTTAAAATTTAAATATATGGTTTTATATGCTTTTTTAAAACTAATAAAATTTTGTAGTTCAATTAGTTAAAGCATTAGGTATTACATGATAGGTCCATAGTT
>JAOXJP010123467.1:0-27785 GCA_025762735.1 Platanus orientalis | reverse complement strand
GCTTCATACAAAACAAGTTGACCTGTAAAAAATGGATCGGTTTGTAAAAATCAACTGGTTAGATGTGATGTTTTATATCGTCCATTTTTTAGGCTAAAAATCAAAATGAGCTCTGGCTCACCAAATTGTCCCATATGAATAGGGATGCAAGTATTCAATTATTATCCGACTTCATTTCATTTTTCGTATTCGTTTAAAACAAATATGGATATACATGTATTTGTTTCGATTAAATATCCGTTCGATTAAAAAATATCTGATTATAAATGAATCAATTACGGATATACACATATATGTCACAAATAATATCCAAATCCGATTAAATATTTGGCTAATTATCTATATTCGATTATTATCCGTCATCCAGCTAATATAATAGATAAATATAAAGAATGAATGTAGACCATTGGATCAAATATAAAAAGTTTTAAAATTTTTAATATTCAGATATCTATTAACCGAATATCCGATTATATCTGATATCCATTTATAATAATTGGATATATCTAATATCCGATAAACTTAGTAAATATGAATTCGAGCATGCTTTTCAAATATCCACTCCGATAATAATCAAATTCGGATATCCATAAAAAATAAATGAATCGAATTCGAATGTACTACTATTCGAATCCAATTCATTTGCATGCATCCCTACGTATGATCCAATGAATTTGGACAATTCTTGTGATCCAAATCTTCATTTTGATTCCGTGTATGACTTGGTTTTGAGAGGCACATTCCTTTTTGCAAACTTTTGACTATTTATAGACCCAGAAGATTAGGTACTAATGAAGTTTGCACAAATAGGTGCGAATGGCACCAGGGTGTAGACACATCAGCGCTGAAAAGTGATAAGCGCCCCCCAAAAAGTGTAAATCACTTTTCGGAGCTGATATATCAGCCTCTGGTGCTGTTCGCATCTATTTGTAGGAATTTCATTCATACTCAATCCCGGCTGATTTATAGAGTATGTTGTGTATAGAATTAAGGTGTGCAATGGGTCGGATCCATGTAGATCCTTCAAGCCATACATTAAATATATGCATGCCTTTTATTAAATTAAAAAAAAAAATATATATATATATATATACACATTCCTAGAATAGTATGACGAGTATGTAACACAAAGCAGAAAATGGCTGGTTCTATCACTTTCATGTCCTGAGCTATGCTCAGTTATAGCTACACGGCTAATTCTCCAACGATGAGGAAATCTTTACGGGTGCATGTATACTATAATAGTTCAGATTGCCGATTTACTAACTACTAGTAGTCCCAAATTTTTAGTAACCTAATTACCTAACATACACACCAATGACATTCATAAAAAAAAAAAAAAAAAAAAAAAAGAGGAAAACATTCACACCGATGACAGAAAAGCATTATTCATCCCAAATTATATTTGAAACATAACATATTAGTTTTTAGTTTTTTCCCTTCATATGTATATTAATGATTCCATAAATAATATCACCGATAATTTCAGCAGCTTTTTCAACTGATATGCCAATATATTGGAGATTTATTGGATAATTACTTATCTTATTGATGATGGCAGAATAATAATAAATACTGATAAACAGGAAATAAAAATGAAGTAACTTAATGTGAGCCTAATGGGTTGTTTGTCAGCTACTTTTTTACCCAAGAAATATATATATATATAATAATCAATCAACTTTTTTTGTCAATGGGTTGCCTTTAAGCATGGGTTTAAGTGTCTATTTGATTAGTAAGAGTGGATGAAAGTGATTTCAAACAGTGTGGGTCTAGTAATACAGTTACGGGGAAATGCAAGAAAGAAAATGGCTCTGAAGACCACTAATCCACCAGTTGGACATGTGCCACAAAAAACTTTTGAAAAGTACTGTAAGAATTTTCATAGCTACATTCCTTTGCCAAAAAGCAAACATTAACATTTGACAACGTAGATTAAAAACTTTTTGAATGGTAGGCTTCATGGACACAGTGATGCTCAATTTCGACAAGAAAAGCCTCCTTGATTCTTCATAAACAGTAATTCTATGGCTGGTATGTCTTTGCTACAGATGCCTCTTTTACATTTATAAATTTACCTGGGGCATTCAGAGGAAAGGTGAAAATCCCTCAAAGCTTGAGATCCTTGGAAGATGCGAGCTATCTTAGTTAATCAAGTATTTTGAGTGTTGACACCGCAGATCTGGGTTTGAATCTGGTCCTCACCCACTGACCGACTAACCACTAAACCCCCACTCTCACCAACAAAAGTTTGAGTTACTTTGCACGGATCATGCCACTTCATATAAAGAGCTGGATAGGCAGACCAACTATAATATCTTCATCATTTTTTTCCCTGGGGATCTCGGCTAAGCCCGTGCTTCTTTAGGGTTTTGATGTAATTCTTCATGAGGGTAAACTTATTGCTTCCAAGATGATAGAAATAATCCCATGTATAAATACCAGTTCTATGCAAATCATCAAAAATTATTCTGCTCAATTACACCATCACAGTTGAAAAAAAAGTTAGAATATGCAGTTTAAACAAGGAAAAGAATAGTAACACCAAAAAAGTTTGGAGTACCTCACTCCATAGTTTCCCACAGGTTCTGCAGACATAATCCCCACATGACGTCGCCCATATATCACCTGGTAAAGGAATAGGGAGTATGCTAAGCATTTAATCAAGATAATTTTAAAGGTACAACAAAGGTCATGAAAATCAGTTGCACTTTCTGGAAGTTTATCTCTCTCCCTCTCTCAAAAAAAAAAAAAAAAAATTTGTGTAATGATCAAAGTTACATCAGCTAAATATAAAAAAGAGAAAGAAAAAGGCCTGCAACAATATATACTACTAATCTTAGATGTGACGGAGTCAATTTGAAAGGTCAGTTATGAGGCATTGGAGGTTGAGCTTCCTAATAAAACTGAACACTTGAAAGTGTTTAATGTCATAACTAAGTGATTAAGAGATTGATCTTATGCTTAGCTAGTAACAAAAATGGAAACAGCATTAAGATAATAAACTGATATATATATATATTTTTTTTTTTTATAAAAAAAATCATGGTAATTTCTCATAAGTTTAAATTAGGAGATTGGGCCAAATGTACAGAAGAGGTCAGTCCAACAATGGCGTGCAGAGGTGGAACCCTCCAGAGCTATACAGGAAATCTGTACACTAAGCATCTGACCAATTGGGAAATCCAAAATGCCTAATCTATTACTCTATTCTCAGTGGTCTCAAAGAAATTAGTAAAGGCTTAAGGCAGAGAGAGAGAGAGAGAGAGAGAGAGAGAGAGAGAGAATGGCCAGGATCATCCAATAAGGTCAGTTTTGGCCATAGAGATTTCCAAAGTGAATCAGTTTTTCTTCACTGATGTTAGCGTTGCTATTAATCATGCAAAGAACTCACCAAAGAAGAAGTGCAAAACATATTGCAGGGTAAAAATTGAAAGTTGTTTAAATAGTTACCTTCTCACCTCCCACTGACCTAATTTTGCTGTCAACAGCAGGGCTATGTATTCGAAGAAACTCAGCCGACAGATTGAATAGACTCCCGTTAGCAAATTCCACCTCCACCTAAAATAAAGGGTTTGCACAAGATAAGAGATGTGAGAAATCAATCTAACATGCTGGTCACAAAAAGTGGAGGAGTTCGAACAGTGCCGGATTAAAAAAATTCATTTTTGGGGAAACACCCAAAGAATCCTCAAAGAGTATCCCATCAGTAATGAGAGTAAGACAAATAATCAAGCAACTACCAAGCAGCCACTAAGTGTAATCTGTATAACAAAACTACATTCAGCCCGTATGTAACAAACTACTTGAACTTTGTAGGCATCAAGATAAGCAAAGTGTCCACACACTCATTTGATATTATGTACATTATACACAGGTAAAATGTATCTTACTATATTGTTCCCTTCTCAGAAGATTCTCTTCTCTAGTGTTTTTCCATTATCTGGTTGGTAGAACAACATTTAATCCCCACTCATGGTTTGTCATAACTTCAATTACTTTGATTGAAGAACAATTTTTTATCTAACATTAATTGTTCCAGGGTTACTATAAATGCCAAGTATTTGTACTGGATCATGTCAAATCAAACTCTGAAATTATCTCAAGTATAACAAAGTTATTTTATTTTATTTTCTCTAAAAGCAATCAGATTTCAAGAGTACCATTGGTTTGTGCATTGTCTGTAGTACTCATGCTTTCCCTTATAGATCAAATAATTATTGTCCTTTCTTTCTCTCTCTCTCTCTCTCTACAGTAATCAGGTTTCAAGATTATCAAATGGTTTGTGTGTGAGAATGTGTATTCAAGTTATCCCTTCTAGACTAACAAATCTATTTTCATCAGAATCATAGCCAAGGAATGATGTTCAGTAGAGAAAAGTAAATGTGTTCTTCACTTGATGTTTCACAACCATGCATGTACTAGATGGGCTTATATAATGTTTATTATTTTTTCTTGTTTGACTTCACTTGCCAAGTAAATCGTTTTGTATTCCTCCCCTTCCTCTTCAATAAACTGGAACAGAGATTAGTTGCAAATTACCACCTGACTGCAGAAAGGTGACATTCCCATTTCTGGCTCACAAACAAACATTTCCCATCAATGGAGACACACCTCTTTGAACAGATTCAAAGAAGTGGAAATTACATGCAGGATAACACTGAGCGTGGCAACTTGATACGGCACCTCCTTCAGAAGTACTCATTGGTAAACGATTTGGGATAGATCTCTTGTAAAAATGTGAGTAACTTTTTTGTTTTGATGAAGGAAAATTTTTATTAGAAAGAGGGGGGAGAAACCCCTAAAGAATCAAGCAATGTACAAGAGAGAAAGAGGAAAAGAGACAAGGGAAATGAGGAAAGAGGGGCAAGCCCCAAGACCCCGGGCCACAACCTACAGCGGAAGACATCCAATCACCCCATTCCAATCCGAGACAAGATCCCCCACCCTTAGGACCCCACACCCTTTACAAAGAGGACTCCAAAAGGAGATAAGCTCTTTGACCCTTTTATACACCTGAAATGAAGGCTTGGAGTGACCATCAAAGACCCTTCTATTATTTTTGAGCCAAATGGACCAGCAGACAGCCACCGGAACAAGCATCTAAATCTGATTACCACGGGTCGAGAAGGCGTTTCCTTTCCAAACCGCTAGGAGCGAACTAAGATCCCTTAGGGGAACCCAACGCATTCCAAAATCCCTGAGAAGCCAACTCTAGACGTCCCATGAAAAGGGGCAATGGATCATGATATGACTCACCGATTCCCCCTCTTCCTTACAAAGGCAACAAAAGTTGGTTAAGATGAAACCCTTTCTTCTTAACAGATCAATTGTGGAGATTTTGCCTAAGGTTGGCACCCACATGAAAAATTGCACCTTTGGAGGGACCGGAGGGAGCCAGACAGCCTTCCACGGGACTTGACGATCTAGCGGGTTCTCAAAGAACCGAATACCAAACTTTACCCCATACAGTCCATCCGGGTCATCCAACCAAATTTGTCTGTCCTCTTGATCCGGCTTCACCACAGTGAAGTCCAGCTTCCCGAGTAGTGAAAAAATGGTTGACACTTCCCAGTCAAATGCCTGACGTCTCAATAAAGGGGCCCAAACCACTCTATTGTGATTTGTATCCATATCCCCCGACACCAAAGCCTGTGGGTTGGTCGCTAGAGAGAAAACCAAGGGGAACTCCATCATCAACGGTTGTTGTCCACACCATTTGTCAACCCAAAACTTAGTCCGCTGCCCATTGCCCACATTCATTCCTAACCTTGTCTTGAATTCCGGAAAAAACCGCATGATGCCTTTCTAGGGCCTGCTACCATATGACCCTCTCACTTAACAAGGTTCTCCGTTTACTTGACACTTATGTCTAGACGAAACCACTTATCTCCATCTGCTTCTCTCCTCAATTCCAAACCTCCAAAGCCATTTACAAAGGAGCACTTTGTTCATGAGCTACAACCTTCTAAGCTCCAAAACCCCTAGAGGCATTGGGGAGCACACAATATCCCAAGCCACCAAGTTCAGACTCCTACCATCTTTCCCACCCCTCCATTGAAGATCTCTCTGTAGTTGCTTGATATGCTGAGCAATCCTAGATGGAATGACAAAGAGGGGCATAAAATACACCGGCACATTAGCCACTATTGCCTTAATCAGAGTGACCTTGCTGCCCCTGGAAAGGTAATTCACCTTCCATCCCACCAGCTTCTTCCTCACCCTGTCCACCACTAGACCCCATGCTTCCTTTCTTTTGAAGGAAGCACCCAATGACAGCCCAAGATAAGAGAAAGGAAGACTTTCCACCTTACACCCCAAATCCGCAGCTAGGGAATCAATATCAGGCACCTCCCCCACCTTAACCAACACGCTCTTCCCAAGATTCATACGTAAACTTGACACCGCCTCAAAACATCTGAGCACACATCGAAGCACCCAAATTTGATGATGGGAGTTACCACACATGATAAGAGTATTGTCAGCATATTGGAGGTGACACACCTACACCTCCTCTCTACCCATCGTAAAGCCCTCAATATGACTGCCCTCCTTGGCCTTGCAAAACATCGCTCCCAAACACTCTGCTACAAGAAGGAACAAGAGAGGAGATAGGGGATCCCCTTGTTTCAAACCTCTAGAGGCCTCAAATTGATGTGTGGGTGAACCATTCACCAGAACCGAATAAGAGACTATGCTAAAACACTTCCACATCCAAATCTGCCAACATCGACCAAAACCGAAACGACCCATAAGATAGTAGAGAAAGTCTCAGTTGACATAATCATAATCCTTCTCCATATCTAGTTTGCAGATCACCCTCAACCTACCCCGACGGATCTGATTGTCAATACACTTGCTAGCACACAAGAATCCATCTAATATGTATCTCCCGTTCAAGAAAGCTCCCTGTTCCTATGAAACAATATCTAGAAGGATCACCTTCAGACGTAAGACATAACATTTAGATATGATTTTATATGTGCTTCCAATGAGGCTAATTGGCCTAAAGTCTATTAGCCTGTCACCCCCCGTCTTTTTGGGAATAAGCGAGATGAAAATGGCATTACTCCCCTTATCCAAGAATCCCCTCTCATGGAAGTCTTCCAACAACAACAACAACAACAAACAGCCTTATCCCAACTATTTGGGGTCGGCTTTTTCAAGATTCATGTTTAAGGTTTGAGTAGTTTATTAAGGTCGGCTCTCAACCTGACGCCACCCTCCTCCTTTATCCGGGCTTGGGACCGGCAATGTCTGAAGATACAAAAACATGCAGCCCTATAAAGAGGCTCCCAAGACTTTCCTAAACTTTTACTAAAAACTTGACTTTTTAAAAAACATAAGCTGCTAAAATCAAGCCCATTTAGAGGATTTCGACCAGCACTCTAACAGGAACCCACTTTGACTTGTTCACTCTCTAAAATTACTAAAATACCATTGGCAATAATGTTTTATTACAAAAATACCCAAAAACAAAAATTTTAAATGCCACCTAAGTCCTAAACTCTATTAACTCATAAAATATTAAGTAAAACAGTAAAATAACTCTAAAAGACTCCATTATGTGTCTCAAAGATGTTCCTCCATGTGTCTTCTTGTGCCCCTTCATGTCTGGACCCCACCAAGGCCATGTGTGAGCCCCACTTTTTCCAATGTCGACATCATAGCCATTTTGCAAAAGGGATTCTAACCAAACCGCACAAGTACCTTCACATTGATTTTTTCTTCTTTTTTTTCGTTAACTTCCTCACATCTCACTGTAGGGGAAAAAGGTGTTTTTATAGGACAATATAAGAGCTCTTCAGGGAAAGGATTTCTACTATGGACGTGCCAAGGAAAAAAGGATGCAGATCACAAGCATGTGTCTTCTATGCTACAAGGAAGGAAAGTCGATATCTCATTTGTTGTTACATTGCCTGATTTCCTGGGAGGTTTGGTGCTGCACCCAGTAAGAGTTTGATTCAGTGGATTCCCCTCCAAGTGTCTCGAACCTGCTCAGTGGGTGGTGGACAGATGCACTGGAAGAGTTGGATCACAGGATTTGGAGGCTGATCCTGGCAGCAGGGTGTTGGTCGTTGTGGCTTGAAAGGAACTAAAGGGTATTTAACGACTACACGAAACCAAGGTTCAAAATTTCAATTTTGATGGATTTTTTGCCATGAGCATTTATGGAAATTTTGGGGAAATTTTGGTAGAATGTTTCGAAATATTGGAAAATTTATGAAAATTTCGATGTGAACTGCTATGAAAATTTCGATCTATGTTGAGTATGATTACACACTCACGACTCAAATAACTATATAAAGCATTTAATCTATGTACAAATAAACCATATAAATCAACAAATGGCTACTAGTCATTTTTATAGATAAATGACTACCAAACATGTCAAATTGTATGATTTCTTCACATAATTCTTCATTTTAAATTAGTCATTTTGTAAACAAACTTTATATAACAAAGTTATACAATAGTTTATGTAGCACATATCTAATTTATGCATACATACTAAAAAAAATCAATTATATAAATTTTTTTTTTTTTTTTAAGAAATCATTTTAATTATTTTATAAACAAAAACTAAACAATATTGTTACTAGAAAGGTTTTAAGTGGAGTTATCTAGAACCAATAAATCAAAAAACATAGCAAACAATGGATTTAAGTTGGGTATAGCTCATGCATAATAAATCCTGTCGAAAGTATTGATATCAGTGAAACTTTGCCAAACTTTCATCAAATATTTTGCTAATATCGACATAGTTATGGTGATATTTCAAAGAAATTTTGGAATTTTTGTATTCCCTTTGTATTTCATTTCGCTACCCCTTGAAGTAGGAAAATTTCGACAAAATTTCGAGAAATTTCGCTGAAATTTTTAACCATGATCTTCACTAGGTTGAAGGTTAAAAATTGATATGTTGCAAAAGATTGGTGATTAACCATCAACGCTAGAGAATCACCTTTCCCCCATGGATTTGGTATGGTGCAGAGTAAACACTTAATCGATGAATAGTTCCAGCACCTGTTATACAGGGAGTTAAAAGTTCTTTTAACCCTATCTAGGGCATCAAGGTGAATCATGGTTCACAAGGGGCAAACAACACTAGGAGTTACAAGAATGTGGCTGAGGTGCAGAAGTGACCGGTTGGTGCTGAATGTATGAGTAATTTAATGGACCAACTGCGATTTCTCTTGAATCCTTTCTAATAGTCACTGATTGGGAGTTTTGAAGTCACTAGAGATGGCGAAGGTGCAACTATGGGCAGTAGTTTTGTTAACAATGAATTAACCAATTCTCCCAAAACCTTAGGGTGTTAGAGATACAGAAATTAATATACTTCAACACCCCTAGGAGGAACACTGTTCTCTCCTAGGAACACTTGGGGAACCAGGTGTGAGTCCACAACACGCACACATGTGCAGTACTACAGCTGGGAGGACTTCCACGAGATTCAAACTCGCGACTTGGCTCGACTCTAGTACCATGTTAACAGTAAACTAACCAACTCTCCCAAAACCTTATAGTGTTTACATACTTCAGCAAGTTTTTGGAAGGTTCCACCTAGAGTGAGGCTTTGCCAAGTGGATTTTTGGGGTTTTTTGTGTAAGTATTTGGTGTAGTAGGGTTTCAAGTAGAAGACTAAAAGTAGAGGAAGAAGGAATTTTACATGTGTTGTATATTATATAAAAAGGAAACGATACAATTTACAAGTAGACCCTTGTACAATACTAGACATATGTCCCCTTACATGTATGATCTCATAAACTTATACACTACAAAACTCCCCCCCAAACTGGTATGCAGATATTGTGTATACCAAGCTTGCTAACAATCTTATTGAAATTAGGACTACATAGACTTTTAGTGAACAAATCGGTCAACTAGTCTCCAGTCTTTACGAAGGAAATACAAATCTGTTTATTTTGTCACTTTCTTTAATAAAGTGCCTGCCAACCTCAATATGGTTGGCCCTATCATGTTGAACTGGATTGTGACTAATGTTGTTTGCAACTTTATTGTCATAATACAAGCTCATAGGAGCATGGCAGTCTAAAGCCCAACTCTCTAAGGAAGCTTCGAATCCAAAGAATCTCACAAAGTTTATTTGTCATGGCACAAAACTTAGCTTCTTTACTCATTCTTGCTACAATTGACTGTTTTTTTTGGGCCATGCAACAAGATTACTTCCGACAAATGTACAAAATCTCGGTATAGACCTCTTGTCATCTATAGAAGCAGCCCAATTTGCATCAGTGAAGACTTTTATTCAAAGATCCTACTGCTTGACATAGAAGAGCCCTTGGCCTGGATTCTTCTTCAAGTATCGAATAATACGGTATACTGCCTCTCGATTTCTCATAGTGGGGGTATGCTTAAATTTAATGACTACTCCAACAACATAAGAGATACTAGGTCTAGTCAAGGATAAATAAATCAGCTTCCCTACCAATCTTTGATGACCAACATCAATAAGCCTATGACATGCATCTACTTGTAGGCGATAATTAAACTCAATGGGAGTCTCACACGGTCTGCACCCTCACATACCGAAGGCTTGAAGGAAGTCTAGAACTTACTTGCACTGAATAAGAATATACCTTTCTTGCATCTAGCAACCTCAAAATCCTCGCCGAAATATCTCTTTAGGTTAATAATCTCATACTAATCATTACCTAAAATAACAATGTTATCAACATAAACAATAAGAGTTGTCACCTTTTCCTGTTGATGCTTGACAAAAAGAGTGATCAGCTTGTCATTGTCTAGAATCATTGTTGAACATAGCATTGCAGAATCTCTCAAACCATGCTCTAGGGGATTGCTTAAATCCATATAGAGCTTTCTTTAAGTGACATACTTTCACTTTTCTAGTGGAATACAAAAATCCTGAAGGAAAGTTCATGTAAACTTCTTCTTTGATGTCTTCATGAAGGAGTGCAATATTGACATCAAGTTGGAATAAAGGCTACCCCTGATTGGCTGTAAGGAAATTAGTATGCGGATAGAATTCATATTTGCCGCAAGGGCAAAGGTCTCTTGATAATCTATCCCATATGTTTGTGTATAGCCTTTGGCTACTAATTTGGCCTTGTTTCTCTCCACAGTGCCATTGGGTTGCAGCTTCTCAAAAAACACCCATCTACACCTCACAGGTTTCTCTCCTCATGGAAGGTCTACAACATCCCATGTGCTATATTTTTTTAAGGCCTACATTTCCTCCATTGTTTTTATGCACTAAGTTTGAGATAGAGCATGAGATACTCTGCAAGGAATAGAAACAGAAGATAAGAACGTGGGAAAAGCTTGAAGCATAGGGGACAAAGAATCATAGCACACTTAGTTAGCAATGGGTTGCTTTGTACAAGACCAAGTACCTTTCTCAATAGCAATAAGAAGGTGAGAATCAATGGAAATAGAAGCAATGCCTGAAGATGTAGAGATAGGTTTGAGAGGTACATGAGATTCAAGGTCAACGGGAACTTTTTCTTTCTTTCGAACAAACACCTCAGTAAAGTCTTTTACCCAAGCTTTTTTTTTTGTGTGGTTGTCACTGGTTCCTTCTCCTTTTGGGTTACTCTTGGTTCCTTTTCCCCATAACTACATTCTTCCATAGACTAGTGGCCACCATTGCTATCAAAGGAAAATGGTGGAAGTGGAATAGGTAAAGGGAGAACTCATCTTCTCCTTCATGTTTACTCTCCCCTTGAAGATGATGTTGTCCAGAAGGAAAGAAAGGGATAATCATATTAAAAGTGACATCCATAAATACAATCCACTTCCGAGTTGAAGGGTGAAAACACTTGTAGCCCTTCTGATTTAGATTATATCCAAGACATTTAAGAGCCTTGGGATCCAATTTGGTTGTATTAAACTTCAGAACATGAACATAGTAGATACAACCAAACACCTTAAGAGGAAGGGATGACCCGAGAAATGAGCAAGAGAGGGGCTCAAGAGAACATTTGAAGCCAAGAATGCGAGAAAGCATATGGTTCATCAAGTAAGCAACAATTTGAAGGGCATCAATCCAGAATACTTTAGGAACATGGATATGGAAGAGTAAGGCACGAGTGATTTTAAAAAGATGCTGGTTCTTTCTCTCATCAAGTCCATTTTGCTTAGGATTACCAGGACAAGTGGTTTGATGAAAGATGTCATGCTGAGAGAGATAAGAAGAAAAGGCGTGAGACATATGGTGTGGGGTTGTAGAGGGATGCTTAGCTAAGAAACAAAGTGTCTGAAAGCTGCCCCCTCTGTTAAGTGAAGCAAGAGACATGGGAGTAAAAACTATAGAAGTCAACTTTGTGGGTGTTGAAGTCATTGAGTGGGCACTAGGTCCACCACCTCCTCTTCCACTACCAGGCCACCCGTTGAAACTGGTGTGGGGTTAAATCCTGGCTGCGTCCATGGAGGTTCCAACATTGATCCTCTGTGTACCTGGACCGATCACAATGCTTACATTTGAGTCGGTCTCAATCATCTAATTAATTACCAAATCTTCCATCACGACCATGCCCTGTAAGACCATCACTACCACCTCTAGTAGAAGTGGACACAAGTGTTGATTTCTCTGCTGAAGGTGTCACATTCATCACTCCTCGTCCTTCTTCTCTTTGAACATACACATGTACTTTATTCAAGGAGGTGGAAAAGTTCATGTTCAGAATTTGGATCCTAACTTGCTTATATTCAGGATTCCAAGAATTCAAATATCTGAATCTTTTCAACATGTTTTTTATATGTTGCGGCATTAGTCACACAAGGGGCAATACGTAGTGTAATGCTCAAGTGCCTCCCACATCTTCCTCAATGAGGAATAATAAACAACCAAAGTTTGATCACCTTGCTTGAACTGGGCAATTCTTTGCCACAGCTCATACACCTTAGCAGTATGTGCAATCTCTGAGCATGCCTTGGCCAAGGCATCTCAGATTTGATGGGCCATCTCTAAGAATAGATAATGTTCACTGATCTTCATTGAGCTTAGAAACTATCCCTTCACCATAGCGTTCTCAGTCTTCATTTATGATGACCGGGATCTTTCTTGGGAGGGATCTTAGCCTCACCTGTAAGGTTCTCTTCTTTATCCTTTCTTTGAATAAAAGTAAGTAGAGACTTAAACCATGTGAGATAGTTACTTCCATCAAACTTTACTGTTGTAATTTGAGTTTGGGTAGAGTCCCCAGTAATGTAAAAGCTTCCCCCTTTGGTTTTACTTGAATCACCCATGGTAGTATCTGAGTGTTGGCTTACTTCAGACATATTTGTATGAGAAATCAGAAACTGCGATCACAAGTAAAGGAATTACCAGACCTATACAGGTCTTACACAATGATATTATTCACTTCTCTATAGCCAGTCACCATGTCACACCATAAACAGACACCCAACTACACATGTCCACACAGGGAGAGCAAAAAACAATAACAGCTCCCCCTTTCAAACAACCACATTAACAGCCTGTATGATCATCACTGACCCTCCAAAAACCATTTCCAATTCACCAAATTTCTGCAGAAACATGAACACAACAGATTCAAAGGGAAAACTGTAGGGGGCAGTAAACGTAGCTCAAGAAATCACACTCACAGCCGCTTCAATAGGTCTCAGAATGATACGAGACTTGTTTCATTTGATTTCTGTAATAGTCCTTTACCAAATCAACAAAAAAAAATCAACCTAAACACTGCCAGATCAAGCGCGGACTTCAAAATTCCAAAACTGGAATTTCGGGATTTTCTCACTAGAAAATCCTAAAAACATGTAGAAACTTCAAGTTCAACCAGGGTGATCTCCAAAAAGTGTAAATTTGAGATCTATTGATTCCATGAAAAACCCTTCATGCACTGTGCAGGCCGTACTTTCATGGGAAACTTATTCCAAGCTCCCGTGCGGCCCTCATTGTGTCAATGGCCTCCGAGCTAGCTACTAAAATCACAAAAGCCAACAAATGACAAGCTACAATAGCATACACGATGCACACCATCACACCCGACAATGAATGAAAAGGCAACAATTGTATTAACTACAAACAACAAAATTACAACCCTAGTGCTACTAGGGGATCACCAGGTACAATGTATAGTGACTCTGAGCCACAACCGATGAGAGGGCAAGGCTCCGAGGCTACACTCCTTAAAGACCTGTTGATGCAGCACAAGGCTCTGGACTGGTATTACCTAGTAAGGTTTTGGTCGCTGAGATTAGGAAAGGGATAAGGTTGTGTGTACAGAAATATAAGACTTGGTGTTGACTGTTTCAGGCTTGATTCTAGACTTCTGTTTGGGTAAAGACAGCAAACATGTGTTAGACCTTTAGCACTACACAGTGAGTAGGTCTTATCGAATTAAAGTAATGAACAAGGGACTAGGCATGGTACGTGGTGGAGGGCTAAAATAGTAGGATATGAAGACGAAAGAGTGGGTAAGCTGGCTCAGGAATTTATTCAAACAGTGGCTGTGCAGTAGTTATAAACAGGTTTTGTCTGAGGAAAGTAGCAAGGTAAACACATGGGTTTAATGGAGAACCTCAGCAAGGGATTCACGGGTGGTATAACCACAGGAGTGTAATGGATAAGAATAAGCTTTTAGGTGTTGGAAAACTTGAGGACAGGAAGTTTAGTATGATAGTATCAGCTGTAGGTGATAATATTATTGGAGATCAAATTTTCTGTGAAGAAAACCATGTGGTACAGAGGAGAAGTAACCGCAGGTTGTGAAGATAGATATTGAAGGTGGAATGATGGGAAAACAGGGGAGACAATGATGGGAATTGGGTTTGAAGGTTGTGGGTTTTCAAGACATCATCAAAAGTGGTTCTTGATGAAGCTTTCTGGTATGTTAATGGTGTAGAACCTGGAAGCAAACAAGAAAATAAGAGACAAGAGTAATAAAAGGAAAAAGAAGAAGAGGAAGAAGAATAAGAAATAAAGACAAGAAGATAGGGTAGATTGGTAAGTACCTTATGAGGAAATCACCAGCCTAAGGTCTCCAACTAGGCACCATAAGCTGGTGAAGAAGACTCCATTTGTAGAGAGGAGGAAACCCACATCTTTTTTTATAAAATATTCCTTCATACTATTACACTAGGGTCCCTCCCTTTTTAAAGAAATCAAACAAAATAGAAAATAGAAACTAATGTGGAGCATGAAGTACCCATTTTCTAAAACAAAACAAACCCTAACATAAGCCCAAACTATGGGCTCTTACTCATGGTTGACCAGCCTTATTACATATAAAACAAGGCTTTACAAAATTGACCAAAATAAAAAATAAAAATACCCAATATATCCCTAACTCTAAATAAACACTAAAAAACATCTATAAAAGTTCATAAAAACCTCCTAAAGCTCTACCAAATCCTCTACAAAGTCTTCCATTTCTTCTCCCATGCTTCTTCATGCGTGGACCCCACAAAGGCTTTGTGTGAGCCCCACCTTGCCTCCATGGCCTCCTCAAACCCCCCTTATTTGAAAAAACTCGATCTCGAGTTTTACGAAGGAAAATAATCAACATGATGTGAGAACTTGCACTAATCAACCACAAACCATATCCATCAACTATGAGATTGTGATGCAAACCCGTCTGCTTGTAAGTATCAGATAGAAGAACAATTTCAAAATAGGTAATTGTCTCCTGATAAGCAACCAGTAATGGACACACCTCGTAGTACTCATCTTGCTGAAAATGGACTGGAGTGGCAATCTCTTGTATCACCATAGAGTCAAGAACATGCGCGTCTGTCAAAGCAGACTGAATCGTGGTTTGATCTAGAATTGGGGCTTCATCAGATGGTGTATCACAAATTGAGGCAGCAAAGAGGCACTCCTCTATAGGCTCTGCTAGTGCTAGCTCATTGAACTAAACATCAATATCCTCCTCGGTCTCTTCCATGGTCTTCATTTGTGGTCTTGGTTTCACCTTCTTGAAATTCCACTTTTGACTTTTCAATTACACTCTGTATCCCTTCTACATGTATTCCAACTTTAGACTTAAAATTAACCACATTTGCATTCCTCTGGTGAATAAGAAGTTGCATCCGATCACTGATGGCTTGTAACCCAACTGATCACTGATGGCTTGTAACCTTTTCATATTTTCCAAATGTGACAAGTCTGAAAAAAGTGGTCCCATATCAAAAGGTCAGACTTGGAATTGATACCATGCACCCCATTCACAAATATGAAGAGTATTAGATACTTTGTTAGAAACAGCCCTCCTCCCATTCAGCCATGTCTTTCCTAGAATCATTGGAGGAAATCATCGGATGACCCTTTAATAGTCTTTTGTTCAAACAAAACTTGGCATCACCAATAAACTCTCCAACCTCAAACTAAACAATAAAGTGGTCATCTCAATAATAACAAGATGATCTAACCTTGTGGTCTCCAAATAACTAACAGTCAAACCAGGATGGATATAGTTGTCTTCATACTGATCACTAAGTATGACCCTAAGAAGCTTCCCATGAGGGAAATTAAAAGGGTGCTCAACTATAAATCCCATTGTTTCACATCATCTAACTGTAAGAACTTGTACAGCAGCTATCACTTGAGTGATCAGTCTCTAATCCAATCTCATCAAACAATGGCAAACAACATATGTAACCCTCAAATCAGCAAGCCTCTAGTATCAAGTAGCAAATCTAGTTGTCCTCACTTGTATGGGCTGATAAATTTGATACAGTACCAACCTTGGATAGGTTGTTATAAGTGGTTAGATAACCGAAGTACCATAACAAATCTGTATCAATTATCAAGCTGTGAAGAACTATTGTAGACCTTATAAAGCTAACAGATAGGATTATTGAGTCTTAGGTAGGCCAAAACAGCAAGGTTATAAAGTACTGGTAGAATCAGTTTTAGACTTATAACAAAGACAGAATAGTGGCCTGATTTCAAGAGTTCATAGGCCCAAGAGAGTTTATGATTATTTGGACTACTGGAACTGAAACCCTTGGAGAGTAGAAAATAGGATGGTGGAGATGGATTTTCAAAGGAAATATGGGGTTGTATGAAAGTGATTGAATGGTTGTGGTACTTTATGGTGTGATGTCACAAAAGAAACAAAACAAAATGATGGAAGGTGGCTGGTAGGTGATGGAGAAGTTTAAGAAGTAATCTTATGAAGATGGATGAAGATGGTATTGATTTTAATGAAGATGAAAAGTTTGGCCAGCAAGCTTTAGAACCCAAAACTAGAAAAATATAAAAAAAGAAGATGGAGAAGGAGGAAGTAGAGAAGAGGAGATTAAGAGGAGAAGATACCTGTGAGGAAATCATCAACCCCATGACCCATGGACATCACCATCCTTGGTATCAAGCTTGGCATCAAGAAGCTTGAAGAAGAAGAACTCCCACTCATTAGAGAAGAGAAGGCCCAATTTTCATTCATAATATTTATTCATACCATTACACTATGGTCCCTCCCCTTTTAAATAAATAAAACAAAGTAGAAAATAGAAACTAATGTGGGACATGAAGTACCCACTTTCTAAAACAAAACAAACCCTAACATAAGCCCAAACCGTGGGCTTTTACTCATGGTTGACCAGCCTTATTACATATAAAACAAGGCTTTACAAAATTGACCAAAATCAAAAATAAAAATACCCAATTTATCCCTAATTCTAATAAACACTAAAAAACATCTATAAAAGTTCATAAAAACCTTCTAAAGCTTTACCAAATCCTCCATGAAGTCTTCCATTTCTTCTCCCATGCTTCTCCTTGTTCCTCTTCATGCATGGACCCCACCAAGGCCTTGTGTGGGCCCCACCTTGCCTACATGGCCTCATCATCTGTCACTCCCTCTCAAGGTGTACGCTAAACCCTTTAGGGATTGTTAGAAGGGAACATCACACCCTTTAGAAAATCATACTGAGAATAACGAAACTACCACAAACTCTAAATATTTATTGTAATGGTGCCACTATGCCACACGACAAGGGCCACACAGGGCCATGACTAAGGAAAATTACATAAAACGGGCCACGTAGGGCCAAAGTTTAATACATTCTACTCAAGAAGGTATAGGCTATGAGCGACGCGAACAACGCTGGACAACATGGCCATGACATTCTCCTCCACCCATTAAGTTAACGCTTTCATCAACTTCTCTTCAAGCAAATCTTCAATTTGTTTGGTGAAGGTGAGTAAGGTGTCGGCTGGTTCCCAACTGTCTTCTGCATCAGACAAACCCTTCCACTTTACTAAGTACTCAAACTGCATAGGTTTGCCTAAAAGGGCTTGAGAATGGCGTTCAACTACAATGCACTTGATTTCTCGGGAAGGAGCATTTGTACCATAAGCTGCCGGCCGGGTAGGGATGTTTCTAGAGGGGGTCTTTCTTGTCAGCATGGTATGGCTTCAAATTACTGGCATGAAAGACCGGATGAAGCTTCTTGAGCCATGCCGGGAGCTGGACCTTGTAGGAGACCTTGCCTACTCATGCAATTATGGAAAAAGGCCCTTCATACTGCCGAACAAGTCTTAGATGGAACTGTCAAAGGCTTTTCACTTTATTGATCCGTAATTTCACGAGCATTAAGTCACCCACGTTGAACCTGTCAGGCTTCTTGTTCAGATCTGCCTAATTCTTCATCTACTTCGAAGTCTTCTCAAGATAAGCTCGGGTGACTTCAACATTTCGTTGCTAATCCTGGGTGAAACGGTAAGCTCTGGGGCAGCTCCTTCAATAACCAGTCATAATCATATGAGGCATGAGGGGTAGTTAATTGGTCACAAGTTTAAATGGATTCTTGTTTGTTGACAAGCTTTACAACAAGTTAAAAGTAGAACTGGGCAACATCCAGCAAATTCGCCCAATTTTTTTGTTCACTTACAAAGTGCTTTAGGTATACTTCGATTCAAAAGGGCCCTCACCTTTCATGAGACTGTTTCCTTTCTCTCTTAGCCATCATCATCTTCAAAGGGAGAACATGGTGTTTGTGAAAATGTGGTTGTTCTTCCTTTCCTTGTTTTTATGTCTTCCTTTGATGTTGATGGATGTCATAGCAAGGGTGAGTAAGAAGCTATTTCAAAGGAAGCTACTACAACAACAACAAACAACCTTATCCCAACTATTTGGGGTCGTCTTATATAAAAAGGGCGACTCAATGCACGTCTCCCACTAACGCTAGGTTTGGGGAGGGCAAAATGTACACAACCTTACCACCATTTTTGGAGAGGTTGTTTCCATGACTTGAACCTGTGCCACCTGGGGCTCTAATAGTAAGCCTTACTGTTGCGCCAAACCGCCCTTTATCTATTTTAAAGGAAGCTACTCAAAAGAAATGATGGGTGAAAGATTTTACTCATGTGTTTGTTAGAAAGAGGCAGAAGGTTGCTCCTATCTCTTATGTGTCTCTCCCTCCATACCTCCTAATGATTCTCATTTGCCCATTATTGTTAGAAAGGGTACCCGTGCTTATACTCAACACCCCATTTCTAACTATGTGTGTTATGACTATTTGTTTCATGTGTTGGTGTGGAGCCAGATGCAATTGGAGTAACGAAGAAGAAGCTGGAGAATCAAACCAATCCAAAGGGCCTTGCATCAATCTGATCATTGCTGGACTAATCTGACATTAAGTGGATTAATCCAGGAAGACTTGGGATTGTGTAAAAGAAACACCAAAAAGTAGACCGGTCGATCCGACCTAGGCCTTGGATCAATCCAAGGTATTCCGGATCAATCCGATGGCAGAAAACCAGTTGCGAACTGGAATAGAAGGTCCGTAGAGAAGAAGGATTATTGTTAAGTTCAATCTTTATGATGTATATAATGTCTCTATTGTTGTTTAGGGTTAAGAATAAGCTTGAAAGAGAGTGAAAAATGTGTGGTTTATGAGAAATTGAGAGAACTCTGGTATTCTTCCAAAGATTAGTGAAGCTTTTTGTAACACCCCAAAATCCAATCATTAGATAAGATTTTGAGATGTTAATCTCTTTACACTCTTCTTCTTTCCCTTGCTAAAAACACTTCGTAGCAGAATATTATTAAAGGGCTTTGTAAATTTCACTTTTCTTATATAATCATTACACATTTGCGGAAGCTTTTCTCACATTGATATTGCATCAGAATCACACATCTAATCTCACATCAGTATAGTGGAAGGAATCTAAACCTTATTCGTATCCAAGTTTTCAATCTTTCAAATATTAATTCCCACAAACCATACTAAAATAAAATCCAAACTCATGGGTTCATAAACTTAAAGAAAACTAACATCTCCCTTATAGGAGTCCACATAAAACTAAAATTAAAATAATTACTACTAACTAAACAAATAAAGTCTAAACAGAAAACAAAATCTAAATCTTCCGATGAAAGCTCTTCATCACATATCATGTCTTCTTTGCCTCCATTGGACAACACCTGTAAAGCATGCTAATCTAAAAAATAATGCACATGGGTCTGTCCATGACTTACAATTAACAATACAAAACACACTGGAATTATGACGAAGAATTAGTACAAATTTTTGTAAAACCTTTGCATTTTAAAACACTTTTCTAAAATATACTTTGCTGAAAACTAAACTTAATCTGTTAAAACAAAACTTACTTTCATTAATTACTGAAATCAAAACTTTCACATGGAGATGCTTACAAAACAAACATAACTTATCTTATACTTAACTTATTATTTTACTTCATACAAACACACATTACCACAAAGAAGCCTTAGTCTATTCCTAAGGTTCACATACTTGCTTTGTCTAAATTTCTGAGTTTTCTCCTTCACTTGTATACTAATGATCATTTAAAATTTTCTTTTCACATGGAATCCTTAAATGACATTTAAACACTTAAAACTCTTTCAAACATTCTCACATTTTAATTTCTTTCACACTTAGGATCTCTAAATTTTCACAAACAAAACTTATTACTCTTAACCCATCTTGGGTTCTTATTTTCCATACATATGATCCAGGTTATCGAATTCTTACCACATAATGTCATCACAAACCAACATACCAACTTATAAGCAGATTATCAAAAGTGTATATACCAACCTGTAGATAGGTTATCACAAGTCTACATACCAACCTGTATGCAGGTTATCACAAGTCTACATACCAACCTGTAAGGTTATCACAAACACAATGGGTATTCATTCTTTAACCTTCTTGGGTCTTAGCACAATCACTTCACATCTTACATACACAATCTCACATGCAAACCTGTTGGACAAGTTTTCACATCACATCACTAACATTAGCCAACATATAAACCTGTTGGACAGGTTCTTCACATCACATTTATATTAGTCGTTAAGACCTTCACATTTTAATTCATAAGGATTTTCTCAACGAAACTTATGCACATATCATTTTTCTAAGCACAACTCATTTTCTTAAGTCCTAACTATGAAACTTCACATTACCGTAACCATCAAGGGATTTCTACACAATCACTTGCATAACTCATAGCACCACATATCATAGAATTTATCAAATCACAATCTATCACATATCTTCACAAAGCTATGCATGAATGCATGTCTTAGTTTCTAACAAAACTTATCTTTCAAAATCTTTTTTTTTTTTTTTTCAAAATTTATATCTTTTATAAAAACACATAATAAATACATGCTGAAATCACCTTGCAAAATAGAGAATTTGTTTGACCCATCTAAGAGCTTTTAATTTTTTTTTTTTTTCAAAAATCATGACATAACATGAATGATGTTGATGCTTGCAGAAAATTATGCATGGCATGATACATTCTTATCAAAACTCGAAGGAATTAAACATAGATTCTTATAACAATTAATCAAAACATAACCAATATGTAGAAACAATAGATGATATACAATACGTATATAATATAAGACTTATGCAACTCAACACATATAGTAGATCATAAATCTTTCTTCTCTATAAGAACTTATAAGACAAATAATGGAAAATCACTTTTGAAAACATATCTTTTCATTAAGAAACTCTAAGATTCTGAACAAAACAGAAAAATATGTATGTTTCAAATTATTACTTGTAGAGAATCATAAACTTTCAACCTTAGCTTTCTAAACAAAAATAGGAAGACAAGTACGTTTTGCATTCTTACTTGCGTAGATTTCTTATTAAAATCCTTCTAAGAACCTAAACAAAACAAGAAAACATGTAAGTTTTGTAAAGTTATTTGTACAGATTTCTTAACAAAATACTTCTAAGAACCTAAAAAAAACAAGAAAAAATGCATATTTTGCAAAGTTATACAGATTTCTTAACAAAATCCTTCTGAGAACCTTAAAAAAAAAAAAAAAAAAAAAAAACATGTATGTTTTGCTAAGTTACTTGCACAAATTTCTTATGAAAATAATTTTAAGAACCTAAACAAAAAAAAAAAAAAAAAAAACATGTTTTGCAAAGTTACTTGTCTCTTATTGTAGAAAATCGGATTCCCAAAACTTGTTATGTTCTTCTCTTTTTTCTCTTCTAAATCCCTAAACTTACAAATTTCTTCAAACTATGCTCTTTCTTATGAATTTTTGTGTTTTTATAGGCCTAAATAGCAACCCGAATCCCCAATTTCATGTTTAGGTAAGTCTCTAGTAAAAAGTCCTTAAAATCTTGTAAAAATCATAATTTTTACGATTATACAGAAATTTTCGCTTTCATGACCACCAAATTTTTTTCAACACAGACACTCGGTGGGAAAATGGCCATAACTTTTTCTACAAAACTCGGATTCACTTGCCATGTTTTTTGTTGGAAATTAAACTTTAAGACCTTTCTAGTGACAAATTTTGTTCACTAACTCGTCCTATATTTTTATTGGTGTATATTTAAAGTTACCTCAACATATATTGAATCAGATAATATCAAACGGCATGAACACTTGGTGGAAAAAGTGTCATTAACTTCTTCTAGGAAATTTCAATTCACTCACCGTTTGTGGCATTGGAAAGTAGACGCATAGCTCTTTCCAATGATATATGATTTTTAGGGTGATTCCTATGAGATTGATATAGATTTATTTATGAAATTATCCTGACTATTTGGGACAACTTTAGAACTTGTCATGTCATTGATTTGTTTTTTTTTCTTTTTCTTTATCATTCTATGTTTAATTCAATTTTCTCTCACCTAAATGTCAAAATACCACTAATAAACTTAGAATATATAATTAACTATGCTCTATCAATTATGCATCTATGATTCTACCTAATATCTAAAACATGTGCAAGTTGTTACACTTTCTATGCAACTTTGTGGTTTGATTGTTATTGCATTCATCTTGTTTGGTTTGATTGGTAGGCTTTTGGCATAATCTCCCAACATCTTGAGTTTAGGGCTTTATTTACCTTTATATCCCCTATTTATATTCTATAAAGTGTTCCGCAAGCTCTATCCCAATCTCAGTGGCGAAAGGTAATGAAGGAAGAAATGCAGGCACTTGAAAATAACAAAACATGGGATGTTATTGACCTTTCAAGAGGAAATGAGCCAACGGGATGCATATGGGTATTCTTAGTGAAGCTTCAACCGAATGATACTATTGAACGAATAAATCCAAGTTGGTAGCCAAGGGATATACTCAGACTTATGGGATTGATTACTAGGAAACTTTTACTCTATGAGCAAATATGAGTTATGTTAGGATCTTGATCTCAATTGTTGTTAATCCAGGTTAGCCATTGTTTTAACTAGATGTCAAGAATGTCTTTCTTCATGGATACCTTGAAGAATAAGTTTACATTAGATTACCTTTTGGTTTTCAGCTATCCACATGCAAAGAGAAGGTGTGCCCGCCTAAAGAAGGCGTTTTATAGCCTCAAACAATCTCCCTGATCATGGTTGGAGAGATTTCAAGGTGTTATGCTCAAGAATGACTACAAACAGTGCTAAGTTGACCATACTCTCTTTGTGAAGCATCAACGAGGAAAAGTTACAGCCCTTATTATCTATGTTGATGACATTGTGGTTATAGGTGATCATTGTGAAATCAATCACCTAAAGGGTTTTTTTGGAAATGAGTTTGAAATCAAGGATTTGGGGCCTCTCAAGTACTTCCTTGGATTTGAAGTTGCTAGATCCAATGATGGTCTCTTCTTGTCTCAATGCAATATACATTAGATCTCCTTCAAGACTCTAGGATGTTAGGGTATAAACTTTGTGACACTCCCATTGAGTCTAACCATGGCATATATGCAGATGAGGGCCACAAACTTATTGATATTGGACATTACCAAAGACTTGTATGGAAGCTACTTTATCTGACCCTGACTAGACCAGATATCTTTTATGCAATTGGAGTGATCAGCTAGTTTATGCATGATCCTACAACTAGGCATCTTAAGATATCATACTGCATTGTTCGCTACTTGAAGAAGAGTCCGTGTCAAGGACTCCTATATCATAGAAGGCATGATCTCCGAATTGAGGCATTCACTAATGAAGATTGGGCAAGATTTGTGGATGATAGGAGATATATTTCTGGTTATTGTACCTTCGTTGAAGGTAACCTTATTTCTTAGCGTAGCAAGAAGCAATTAGTTGTAGCCCGGTCAAGTACATAGGCAAAGTTCCGAGCCATGGTGCATGGGATTTGTGAGATGTTGTGGATACGTGACTCCCGAGAGAGTTAGGATTCCACTCTTATACATATGTATGAAAGTAGATTAGACTCTTTATACGACTTCACCATTTCTTCTCTCTTCTTCTTCAGCATCATCATCTACAAACTCTAGTACAAATCTATAGAACTCCACTTCTTGAGTCATCAAAGAAGAAAATCATGTTTGGAGTGTGTGTGAATGAATCGGGAAAACGTAATGGCATGGGTCCTAGGAGATTAACAAGAATCATTCATGAAATTAGAGTAGAAGAGTTGAACCCTTCATTCTCTCTTGTTTCAAGGTCTCAAAACGATCTTGTTGAATCCCTTGTTAAGGGAAGAGTTTTGAGAGTGATGCAGCAGCAATCCATTACTTGGAGAAGGCTTACCCTCTTTGGAAGCCTAAGCCTAACATCCACCAAGGAAAGAAGAAAATGGGAAGTTGTCCATGGTAGAAGAGTATTTTTCGGGTCTTTTTAGTTTTAATTTCTTAATGTAATAAGGCTTTTAACAACCATGGGAATGGGATTTAATAATTAGGAGTGTTTAGGGGTGTTTTAGGAATTTTTATATTACTTTTTTAAATAAAAAAAAGGGTTTATGAGTGCTGGTCATGTGAGTCGTGAGGGGGGTATTTAGGGTATTTTGATTTAATTATGTTCAATGGGTATAAAAACCCAATTGATGTAATCATGAAGGGGAGTTTTGACATGAACACATTGAGATTTTTTTACCCACGAGTGGGCTTTGCTTCTTCCTCCTTATTCTCTCTTCTTCTTCTTCAATCTCCATTCTCTCCTTATTATTTCCTCCCTTCCATCTATTCTTCTCTTCCCCATTAATCTCCCTTGTTCTTTCTTCTCTTTATTTTCATACTCTACACAAATTTTCTGCAGGTTTCGGCTTTACCTTTATTTGCTTGGAGTGATCACCGAACACCAACCAAGCTACCTTTGTTTGAATTCTCTTGTGGAGGCATCTAGCACCCTTGGGTGACCACACAGGAGTAAATTTTTCTCTCATAAAACTCTACCCTACAAAATAGGGACTGGTCTACATAAGGGCAGGCGTCACCTACTTCTACAGCAAACTTTGTGGAATTTTTTTTATAATTCAGAGCAGGCTTCTGGGGATATTTCAACACTTCCAAGAGCCATTGGGGTCTACTATAAGAAGTAATAACAGTTTTTTGAAAGCTTGAAGCATCAGATCATAGTACTTGATTTTCCACATTTCTGTAATTTTCAAGCATGACCAAAATTAAGCAATTTTTGAAATAAATAGCTAGACTACTCCAAATCCTTTGAAATTTTTATGAGAAGTCACTGAAGGTCAGCCCGGAATAATCCTAGAAGCCTGAAATTTTCTGACGCATCATAGCGGTATTTTGGTATTTTTTTCACTTTTCTGGAAAATTATGAAATTGTCACTGGCTTGAAATTTTCAGAATTAATTATTTGGGTTATTATTTGTTAATTGGAATTTGCTTCAAGTGTTTTGCATTGTGTTCTGCATCAGAGAGTCTTTGTATTCGGGTCCTTGTATGCCATGATGTCTCATTGTATTCTTGTTGATTTTTATTAATAAAATATTTCTGCTTACTGATAATAAAAATGACTTGTGATTTGAAATGGGGTATTACCCCTATTTTTACCCACACGTGATAAGTTATTTACTTCCCGCTTTTTTTAAAAATCCACTTCTAACCAAAAACCAAGGCCTGCTGGAGTCTGGGAAAAAAAAAAGTTGAAAACCAACTTTTGGGCTTCCCCTAGTCATTAACCTCCATTCAAAGTTGACCCAACTTCTAACTTCTATGGATCCAGAAGTCATTCAAGAAGTTTAGCCAAACGCAACCATACTTTTTCAGATAAGTGCAAGTCCTTAAAAACCATAATCTTAGGTACTCATATGAAGGCAATTTCCTTCAACAGAGGATAGCATTCTGTAGGGACTTATGACCAATTTATATATTTCAGTCCAAATGCCCCACTGGTTACAAAGCAGTGCAGATTGTACGGTAACGGCCTGATCCAGGTAAATGGGTTCTTAATGCCATTGGGGTGGGGATTTTCATATTGGTATTGGTGGAATCATATGCAGTTATAAGGGTGATGTGATCGACATTATGATTGCAATGCAAGGGGTTGTAAATCTGCATTTGTTAAATGTCTTGATTTTATGTATTTGGTTGTGGGTCCTGCATAACCCCATCCCCAGCTTACCCAACCAAAGAAGAGTATGTGGTAATATCTTCAGTGTACTGATCTTGTGTGTGGCTTGCAAGTCAACAAATGTGGTAATAGTTTTAAAATGTGACATTTTGATGTGCATGCCTTTTCTTCCTTCTAAGAAAGGAAATTGAGTTTGGTTCCAAATACTAAACCATGTGATTCTTATCGTGCAGAACATTTGTCAGCGAAGTAATTACAGGATATCTTCCCAGCCTCATCCTACAGTTGTTTCTAAAAATTATACCTCCCATCATGAAGATCTTTTCATCCATGCAAGGATATATCTCCAATAGTAAGATAGCAATAAGTGCATGTAAAAAAGTACTTTGGTTTACTATATGGAACATTTTCTTTGCAAATGTACTATCTGGGTCAGCCTTGTATCAACTTTCTACTCTACTGGAGCCCAAGGAAATTCCAGAAAAGCTGGCTGCAGCTGTTCCAGCACAGGTGAGAATATGTTTCTTCTTTTTTTGAGACTGAAGTCTCTCTCTCTTATATATATATATATTATGGCATGAAATCCCAATATTTCAAGATGCAATTTAATCTTTTCTGATATATGGAGTTGAGCCTCACCAAAGAACATGATATCAACTCTTCTTAACATTTTTAGCACTAGGGCTGAAACACAAAGATCTTCTTACTTGTTCGTATTGTGCAGTTCAAGATGGCAGATAGGTGACCATTCATAGCGGTGTATTTTGGTTGTCTACCATTTATTTGTTTTTATTTACATGCCATGGTTTGACAATTTTCACATACATTTATACTTATTTGTTGGTTGCATTAGTATGCTTTTTTCTCTCCTATTTTTTTTCTTTTTTCTTTTAAGTGTGGGCATGAATGACTCTTAACTATTGTTAAGGATATTTCAATGAGAACTGAATTTTTTTTTTTTTTTTTTTTTTTTTTTTGGGGGGGGGGGGGGGGTATGTTATTTTAACAAAAAAAAACCATACAAAGGTATTAATTATTTT